>JAUEKU010186699.1:0-18185 GCA_032274805.1 Gypsophila paniculata | reverse complement strand
ACTAATTGCCAATAAAGTTACTTTATCACAAATAAAGTTACTTTATCACTTGCAAATAAAGTAACATTAGAACCCATTTATAGCTTTAATGCAATGACATCATCGATTTTTTAATAGTCGTGCAGTGACATCATGCATAAAATGGACTTGAATGGAGGGAGTCATATAAAAGGATCAAAGTATTTTAATAAAAAAGACCTAACTTTTTCTGTCCAATCAAAATGATGTGTACAACTTAGAGGAAGAGAAAGATTTGACTAATTAATCTTTTTTTTTATTAATCGTCCGCATTTTTAGCGGCTTGTTTACATTTTCATGTGATTAATGGTAGGTCCTCCCCTCGCCACTTAAGATAATAATTAATCATATTAATCAAATGGACATTTCCCCACAATTATGCGCGACACTAATTAATTAATAAACTTTGTATACCAAGGACAAAGAATCATTGACCGCGTTATTATACATATTATTGTCATATGACATACGGAGTACATTAATGCTATATGATATGACCATTTATTGATGATGAGTAATTTCATTGTAATATCGTCTTATGCGTGAGACGGTCAATAATAGAATTACTTAACACTTCATTTATCATGAGCACTAAATGAGATGATGACAAATTTTATTGACCGTTTTCACGCATAAAACCGTCTTATTTTAGCCATTAGTGATAGATGCCTGAAAATTGGTTATCTGGATTGAAGATGGATTCTGATTAATTAGTTTGGTCGGGGCTAATTCGAATTTGTTTAAAATTGTTGTAATTGATCGAGTCTATTTGAGTTTCAAAATAATTTTAAATGTGTTATAGTGTATCGAGGATTCGAGTCACTTCGGGTATAGATTAATTGGGGGGTCATTTCAAGCCGAGTCATATTCATGTACGGCTCATTTTCAAATCATGTGGATTTAGTTACATTAAATTTAAGAATGTATATACAAAGTTATTTTTAATTTATCCTAGTCTAGTGCTTTGAGATCTGTAGTAGCTAGTACTCCAGCTTAAACTTATGTGAATTCATTAATGCTAATTTACCAAAGATGAGTTTGAATCATATTTTCCTTCGTTACTCTTATATCACCTTGTACCTTCCTTTAGACAAAACAAATATGGAACCTAAATGAAAATATGATAAAAACGAAAATCTATGAAATAGCTCCACATGTAAAGGTTCTACATCGGATATGTTGAGTAGAGTTGAATTGAATATTACGGAGTACTCCACACTTGTGAAGTGAACTCGCTCTTCACTTTATATGTGGGGGGCGTGTGAAATTGATTTTGGTGTAGAACTTTTTTCCACACTATATTTTTTGTCATAAGTAGTACACAATAATGAAAAAAGCATAACTATATATATTTCAGTTAGTTGATCACTTGCTTGTTCAATTGAAGCACCACATCTAAACGCCCCAGTTGATTGACGAGCTCAAGCTATGCCCTAACTTCATCATCCACACACCCATTCACGAATCCCCTAAAAGACTACAAGAACATAGCCAGTGACGGAGCCACGATGAGGGACGAGGGTTCTAAAGGCCGCACAGAAAAATGACAATTAGCATTTTCATAAGTAATGGGACATCTTAACTTAGTAGCTCAGTTGGTTTGTAATCTTAATATTCATATTATTTATCAAAATTTCAGAAAATTTAAGAAAACTTCAGAAAATTTCAGAAAACTTCAGGAAACTTCAGATACTTATTAAAAACTTCAGAAAACTTCAGGAAATTTCAGAATACTTCAGAAAACTTCAGACTTCAGACTTCAAAAAATTTCAGACGAAGAGAACAGACCCTTATTTGTTGTTTGAGGATATATGTGTCATTTGTGGCATTAACTGTGAATTATGATAAACATATACGGTTAAGGGAAATTAATCGCGACATAACTCTTATGTTAAACAAAGACTCTTTTATAAGACCGTTTATAGCCTAGGTCGAGCCTAATAAGAGATAAGCCTAATAAAAACTACTCCCTCCGTCCCAATGAATTGTTAACGTTTGATGTTTGATGGTTTATACATGATACAATTAACCCTTATATTTTTGTGGCTGGATTATGCAAATTTCATATAATGTAAATGTAAATTAGCATGTTATAATATCTTCCGTGTATTAAGTTACTCTATATTTGTTTTTATACTCCTTCATTTCTTGTATTTATTTTTGTATCAAAACTGAAACGTTAACAATTGACTGGGACAGATGGAGTACTACGTTAGTCTAGTATTTTAATTTATCTTAACAACATATTCGTATTACTTTTTGATGCTTACCGACAATTTGGTCTTCTGTAAGACCGTCTCACACTAAATTAGCGTGAGACAAACTATTTTTACACACAAACAAATAAAAAAAAAGGAAAAATAAAATAAGAAATAACTACTCCTATCATGTGAGAGGTTTCACAATAATATTATCGTGAGACCGTGCACATGAGAATTTGTGTACCGTAAATTCAACTTAAATTTGTTAGTTATCATTATGAAATATTCGGATTGTTTGGGTCTAAATTGTTATTTGGCGAATTTATGATATGACGAATTTATATAACAATTTATTATATACATAGTATGCTAAAAGATATGGAGTACTCCGTTCCAAATATTTTCTTATTAGACGAAGGAGAAACTTTTGCTAACAATATACGTCAATTAGAGAGAATAACTTTTAACAAGGAACTCATTTCATTCCAAATATTTTAGATTTTAAATTTTTAGCACGTACCTATTAAACACATTTTATAAAACCTTAACATGCATTTTTTTAATTTTTTTTTTTGTGGTAAGGCCAAAATCTAAATTTTGAATCCACCTCGTATAAATCTATGGACTATGACAAAGGGGATGCCACTAGTATAATTGTAAGTAGGCGAACGCATGATCGATGTTTTTTGTTACTTTCATGTTAACTTCACTTTACAGCTTGTACGCTTTTGCCTTTTTGTCTACATTATAGACAAATTGTAGTTTGTAATTTGATGACTAATTAACACTCACTACGCTGCAAAGCTTTATTACTATTACTATTACTATTACTATTACATATAATTAAAAAAACCTAATTAAGAAGTGATCATCTTAGGATCCTTTATGCACGTTGACGCTTTCTTTCAAAATTGGAAAGATAGAAATAAACAAGGTCAAGTAATATAAAAAGTTGTCGCCCACACCTTCAAATTATATACCATCGATGATGAGTTAAAAAAAATTAGATAAAGTATAAAATAAAACAGTCTTATACAATTTGATGGGGGATAGAACGTATGTTTTAACAATTTGTGAAGAACTTGATCGCTGCCTCTAATTCAACTGGAAAATGAAATTATAATGTGGGATGTTAGATTGATAGTGATGTTTCTATTTAATTTAATAATCATAAAATGAGATCACAAATGGTATCAAATGTAAACCAACTATAAAAGTCCATTGTCTCGTGTTTAAATTGTAGATTGATCTCTCCAAATAGCGAAGACTTACGACTACATCTTTCTACATTCCTATAAGACCTCATTACTTTGTACAAGTAACTTTATTAAGAGTATAGGTGATTAACTGTGTAGGTTGGCCTAGCCCAACTTTCCAAAATAAGGGCCGCCCTCCTTCGATAAAGGTAACGCTCGGGTAGAGATTGTGGTTGCCCGACCTAATACACCGCTCATTTTTTACATTTTTTTGTTTGTTATAACCACAGGATCCGCCTCGAGTCGAGCCCACTCTACCCTGCCATCCTCTCAAGGGCCACACTTATGTCGAGTAAATCAGGCTTAACCTCTTGATCACATCTAACGAAAAACTTCATCGACCTTTACATTCATATATTCCATACATTTATACTAAATACTTGGCTTTCGAGCAATTGACTAGAACGAAGGACGTATGATACAATATCCTACGTAATCGACTTATTTATAAAACACCGAATCATCAAGCATAATATTGATACATATCCTCTGCATTCGACTAAATTTTTTTTTTTTTTTTTTTTTTGTGAAATAAAAAGCACTCGTTTTATTCAATTGAAAATACCAATTTAATGCACTTATCATCTCCATCATCATTACAATTAAAATGAATATTGAGACACAAAATGAGACAAAGGATCCGCACCGTCAATCATTCCTTTACCAATTCCCTTCCGCTTTTGGAATACTCCTTATTTGCTAATCCACGAGTTTTTCCCGCCAAATGAAATTAGGGTTTCGAAAACACAATACTTTGAATTTCACGAAGAACTTCACTTCGCAAAATCGTCATCTCCAAAAACTAATCAATCACATGTAGTCAAGAATTTTCACTCACAAATTAACAATTCAAATTTCAGGTAATCTTTTCTCCAGATTTTTCTTCGTTATTTTGATTTAATAATGCAACTAGTTTCGTACAATAACTTAGTTTTTGAGAAGAATTATCGTAATTTACGGAACAAATTATGCTATAATCAGCGAATTTGATCGAATTTTTTCCAGAAATTGTTTGATAATTGTGTTTTAAGAGTAATTAATTGCTTAATTTGGAGTTATTTAAACTTGAACTGTACACAGGAGCTTTGAATTTTGTGAGTTGTTGAAAATGGAGAAATCAGCGGAAATTGCACCGTGTGGAGTACAACAGTTGAAATTTAACGACGTCGTTGCTCACCGCCTTTCCGTTCGAGGTAATCGTTACTACGATTATTGATACTACCTGTAATGTCGAAGTAGTTTATTAAGTTCATCCGATTTCAGTGTAGTAATTGTAGGAATTATTGTTGCTAGGTTATTGATGTATGTTTCTGTACTAGGATTGTATATACGTGCGTAACGTTGTTAGGTTATTGATGTTGTTTTGAGTGATGTTGAGTGATGAGTGCCTTGTTTATGTCGATTTATCGTTTTCTTGCCGAGGTAGAACCTTTTAGTTAGGTTAGTGAGTTAGTTTTTGTAGGAATTATTGTTGCTAGGTTATTGATGTAGGTTTTTGTACTAGGATTGTACATACGTGCGTTACGTTACTAGGTTATTGATGTAGGTTTCTGTACTAGGATTGTATATACGTGCGTAACATTGTTAGGTTATTGATGTTGTTTTGAGTGACGTTGAGTGATGAGTGCCTTATTTATGTCGATTTATCGTTTTCTTGCTGAGATAGAACCTTTTAGTTAGGTTAGTGAGTTAGTGGTAAATATTAAATGATGTATGGAGAAGCAGTGGTAATGTCAGTGGATTTACTTACGGTTTTCCTTGATTTGGTAATGGTTATTGATGTTATTTTGAGTGACGTTGAGGCAGTGAGTGCCTTGTGGATGTCGATTTATCGGTTTTTGGCTGAGATAGTACCTTTTAGTTAGGCTAGTGAGTTAGTAGTATATTATAATGTGTGGAGAAGCAATGGTAATGTCAGCGGATTACTCGTGGTTTTTCTCGATTCGGTTTTGGTTATTGATGTAATAGGATGTAGGAGGATCTCTTCTAAACATTTTTCGTATGTCTATTAGTGTTGCTTTTCGAATTAGAGATATGTTGCGATATGGACGTCATTTGAGGCGATTGTTGAAGATTTGAGGTAAAATGGTGAGTAGTTGTAGGGTTAAATGGGCGTACGAGATGTTAAGTGCAGTGACATTTAGTGCGGGTGAGCGGGTGGCTACCTCATAACTGAGATATTCGGAATTCACAAAAGTTGGACGATGACGATCTTAAGACGCCTTCATGGTGTTAATTCAATGAACTATGAAGATGTTGCACTGTTATTCAACTGCTGAATAGAAACCTGACTATCCTTTCTGAGCAATTGCTGTAGCAATTGGTTCAGTTTTCTTTGGGAATTATCTTACTCGTTGATGAGCATCTAATCTCATATTTTGCAGGTGGGTACCATTTTGGAAACCGTTGAGAATTTTGTCGAGCAACAGAGTTTGGACTTTGGACCCTCTATTCTCACAAAAGTAAGCACTATAGGATTCTAATTCCCTACTAAGCAATACCAATATTAAATCCACCAGACAATATTTGAGTTTATGAAGGCAGAACCCTTTTTTTGACAGAATGACAGAAATTTACACTTTTAAACTGCGGACTCCAGGGTTCTATGCTTGGTAGCTCTTTAATGTTGGTGTTTGTCAATGAATTTGATCTGGACAAAATGAAACAATGGGGCACACCTGAAGCAGTTCCGTGTTCTATCCTTGTCCTCTTGCCCCCAACTACTATTCGTGTCGCTTGTAAACAAATGGCACCCCCATAAAAAAACAACAATCTATGTTGTCAATAAAAAAGATTAATCTTCGAAACACCACCATGCATATGTTACATGCCTTTGCCTAACACCTTCCACCTCATGTCCTCAGCTCTAGGGACTCTCTGAGCTCTGCGGAACTCTTAAAAGTAAATGGATATTGAGACAAACCTCCAGTTTTCCAGACTCGGTATTGAGAAAAAGCTTGTGTTTTTCAAGAGGCCGTAATGGCGATGTTTCTTGGGTTGGTCAGAATGGTCACTAAAGTGGACATTTAGGGTGTGCTATATATTTTGTCAGTGGATATATCTCCTGCCACTAAAAGTATCTGTGGTGGGTATAGGGTGCTAGGGGTGATCAGTAGTCTATGCTGGAGGTCGGGGTGGTAATATGTGAGTGAGCGATGGACAACCGCCACTCGAGGCAGTAGTCAGATGTGGTTCTGTTGCACAGGAGGACAGGTGACACAGCTGTTGGGGCAGATATCAGTGAATAGGGGTAGGCTGTTGGAGTGTAAAGACTAACAGACAGGATTATTTTACATATCAAATCCTTGTGTAAAATGTAAATGCAAACAAATTTGTGAGACACCCCAAAACAAGATACATAAACATATGACAGCCGCTGAGGGAGTAGTACTGAACAAGTAAAATACATTCCATTGAGAGTTTGAGGTTGTTGGAATTATGAGAGCGGAAGTATCATGGCCCCGAAGTCCTAAACATGGATATTTATCTATGTGTTTTTGTATGATATTACAAGTGATGGGGGAGAGTGGTGAGACCTAATAATGACTCCTAAATAGGAGTCTTTTATCACCTATTTTGTACTTTTCAAGTGATTTTGTTAGATCATGTTAATATTTTAGACCATTGTCACAAAATATCCTAGATATTTCTGTGAAGCATACTAGTGTTTTATGTTCTAGATTTTTTTAGATTATTTTAATATTTTCACAGAAGCTGTCTAAACTCCTAATGCATAGTACAAGACAGCTTGTAGGTGTCTATTATGTTCCTAAGCTGCAAAAAAATCGGGAGAGACAAGTAGGTCATACTTATCCCATACACATTTTTATTTTTCTCAATCACCTTGCTTAGATGAGTCGGTATATGCAGTAGAACAAGTTGGACGAGGGATTTCATACTTAACTCTTGGCTTGTAGTCATTTTGTGATAAGTTATGTGAATGTGATTTAATCGACTTTTGTTTGTTCATTGATGCAGATCAAACCTAAACATGTGAAACAAATTTTGCTGGCTTTGAAGATGAATGAGATCCATTTGTTGCAGGATTTGCTATATAAGGTAAAGTGTACACTCATAGAATTTTGCATTTGAACGTAAAATGGAAATGATATCCTGTAGGCAGCGCTCTTTGATTAAGCGTAAAGAACGGTGTAGTAAAACCGCGTTACATCTTTCTGTTGGGAGTGAAATTTACGCTGGATAATCTACTAATCGTCTAATTAACTAAGTCATTATGTTGAGCGGAACATTGCAAAGTTTATGGAAGTCTATGCTGTACGACAAATAAGCCTGTCAAATGTCTCTGCCTTGCCAAATAACCAAACCAGAAATTTTTACATTACATCTGTACAGTATTGGGAAAATTTAATGGTCAAAGTTAACGTCATTTCACCACCAATGGTCATTTGGGTCTATACATGTGGGTTGAGGTAGTACTAATCTCACTAATCGATGACATGATGAGTATTACAGTTCAACTGAATATGAATCTGATATTTAGGGTAAGGACGAGAAACATAGCATCAAAGCTCGGATCAAACTCCTGAGGAAGACGCAGGAAGAGACATCAGGACTACAGATGCTGTCGAATAGGTATCCACTAACTCTTCTTGATCTATAAGCATATGTACAACTATTTCACCAAGGAGCCAAATTTCACTTCATGCTTGTCCTCTGCAGTTGAGGTCTATGATGGAAAATCATGTGAGTTGTAATGCCAGTGTGCAAGATGCTTAGAACGGGCGACAGGTATCTTTTCAATTACCTATGCATGGTTTTTGGTTTGCTGTGTTCACTCTGTGTTGGCATCTGATCGACAGTTGCATATTCTTTTTGGTGATTTCATGTCTATAAATCTATAATCGTACTGGTAATATTGGGAAATTAATAGTCAAAGTTAAACTAATACGCAGAAGTGAAACGAGAACAATAAAAATAATGTGAACTTAATACCTATATGCGGAAGAATTTTAAAATCAACTATCCCTTAAGTCTAAGATACTAGAGAAAACGAGACGATTAGGACATTGGGCGATGACTTTTTCCAGTAGCAGACTTCAAACTCACCAAATTCCCTACTCAAAAGTAAGAGTTTGTTTTCAAATTTCAACAGAAGTACAACTAATAGTTGTAATTTGTAAGGTCAAATATGTCTTACAATTTGATTGCACATTTGACCTTATTTTTTATACTACATGATTGACTTAATATGAGTGCTAATTGTTCAGTCTTACATAGTTACGCCGTATAATTTAAAAATGAAGTCAATCCATTGACGTTTCAACAATTTAACGTCAAAACAAGATCCAAGAACTTCTTGTGACAATGCTGGCATGCACGTGGTCCAATTCACAGTCACTCTTATGGAGATCTTCGTCATACCAGTTGAAATTTCGTCCTTGATTTATCTTAGTATAATAAATTTTTCGCCTAAGCTGTATTTAAAACCAAGTATCTGGATCTACACTCCAGGGATTGTCTGAAGCCTTTGACCTAGCATCATGTAGGCAGTATAGGCCCCCGATGACCAATGGTGCCGGAGAGAAAAATGTACCTCATTGCTTTCGTTTTAGATCCCTCATGAGTTGCGGTTCTAGAAACCCTTGTTCGCTCTGATTGTTAGTTTAAAAAGTACTCCGTATGCATTGAGCTTGCTTAAGCTCAAGGTATGAAAAGGTGCTAGATAAAGCGTCTAGGTGCGCCTTTTCTTGAGGTGCATCGGTTGATCCCCATTTTTGTGCAAATATCGTTATATTTCGTGTCGCTTTTATTATATTTTCTTTGTTCTTTATACTTACATCTTAGTTATTTTTAAATTCCAAAACAATATCTTTCAAAATTTTGTTTGCAAAATATCTCTTTTATTGGCTAAAATGGTGCTTCTCACCTCCTAATTCTATCCTAGGAATGTACTACTACTATTCCGCAAACACTATCCTCCATGCAGATCCCTCTAATGCATGTTTTTCTTAATACCTTCAAATCTCATATTGTTTTTAACCATTTTTGTCTCCTCAAATTCGGTTTGTTTTCAACTCCTTCTCTAGTCTCATTCATCAATACAATATCATCAAGAAACATTCGTCCTTAATTATGGCAAACAGAAACGGATTAAGAACAGAGCTTTGTTGCACTTCAATTGAAATAGGAAATTCTTTTGTCATCCTAATGCTATAGTGACATAACACTGCACAAAAACTCCACCTCAAGTTGCTCACACATTTGGCTAAGTTCAACTTAAATTTGGTGGCAAATGTAGCGGGCCGGCTTGAACTAGGTCGGACCTAATTGCCTTCTCAGACCCATTCTTGGCCCGTCCTAGAACCATCCTGGCCGCTACTTTAGTTAGGCTTGTTTCGGATCAAGAAATGCCAAGTCTTTCCTGCAATAGGCTCGAAGTTGTATACGACCTGATATGTTTAGGCTAAAAGTCAAAACCAAAAAGGAAAAAAAAAAAAAAAAATCAAAAGGATCACCGGTCCAATCTAGTTACGCCCGTCCAACAAGCCTATCTTAGTTCCATACTTAGCCAGTCTAAGTCTGGCTCGACTCAGCCCCAAAGTCGGGCCAATTCCGGATTTGGCAAGATACGCGCGGCCCGTAGGCTACCTCTAAATTAAACACACTCCAAGACTACAAAAATCAAGAAACTTTTCCCCCACCATGTCTATTCTATTGATAGTACGAAACCGTTACATATATTAGGTATAAATTCATAATGATGCTTTGTGGTGCTATACGTGGTATAGCAGTGTGGTCCTGCGCCTGACATTAATAAGTTGGCGTGAACTCAACACAGACTATACAAATATAAGTGAGAGTTACGTCATTTGACACACATGGGTTATTAGTTTTGAGTTGTTGCTGGAAAATTAAGTGCAAAAGGATTTTTTATGTCAAACCGTCTTATTTATGCAATAGCAATACCCACCACCAGATGACGACCCAAATGATGTAATTGCGGGGTAACAGACATATCACTTCCCCTTATCTAATACCACCAATAATTGCTAATTTTGAGGCCACTCTGAAGGATATTTATTTCTCTGAAATTTATAATATATCCACAATTTGTTAATATCTCATATGTACTCAGCAGCTCACTTAATAGAAATACTTTCTTCATTCACTGCGGTTGTACCCATTTGATTAAGCCTTTTCTTATACGGGAATAAAAACATATACTACCTCTCATCCATTCTAATGATAACATTGATCAAAATGACACTATTCATGTGTGTAGATAATCTTTAGTATTCCGTAAAATATGTAGGAGAAAATATAGTCATGTGGGATCTTGTTTTATTTGTATTCGTAATTACAATAAAAATATAAAATTTTTATAATTTTTTATAATGCGAAGCTAAAGATATTCGTGTTGCAAAACACGTCTCGGCAAGTGTGAAAAAATCAATGTTACCATTGAAATGGATATGAGGGAGTATATAATTCAATGGAATAGAGGAAGTATATATTAAAAATATTTAGTGAGGTGTACTCCGAGATGATCTCATACTAATGTTATCATGAAATTACCATAATATTCCTTTCATTCCAACATGATAGTCTCAATTTTTTTTGGACAGCTCATCATGATAGTCTCATTTATAATCTTTTCTTTTATGTCATAAAAAGTTCCAATAATAACCCACATACTTTTTTATATTACATAAATGCCATATTTTTATTACCCCAACAATCTTTTTCACCATACTTTTTTTTTTAATATTGTTACTTTTATTACTTTATTAATTTTTTTTTAGTTACCCGTGTATAAAGTAAATGAGACTATTATTGTGAAATGGTGGGAATATCAATAGTTACAGAGTATTTCTTTTATTTTACTTTTTTCCTATTTACCTTTTAGCCTATTAAGGTGGTTAGCTCTTACTCCGTATCATGGAGTCTTCTTTACGAGTTTGTGTGTATAATAGATAATACGATATGTAATCATAACCATCAAGTTCGAATAATTCGTAAAGTTTTTATAAAAAGAAAACATTCAGATTGCGTTTGGGAACAATCATTTGATTTGAAAATCAATATTTCAAATCTAAAAATTGAAATACCAAAATTTCAAATAACATTGGGTAGGAGCTAAATTTGAAATCACCAACTTTGTTCATACATTGGAGCCTACATGGATTTTATTCAAATCCAAATCCAAATTATTTTAACTTCCCAAATATGTTATTTGGAACAAATTCATATTTTCAAATGAAATCCTTGTATCCAAACACGCTCTTAACTGGAACTCAAAGTAATTCACATAAACTTAATGGCGTGTTTGGATATAGTCATTTCATTTGAAAATGTAGTTTTGATCCAAATTATATGTTTGGGAAAATTAAAGAATTTAAATTTGGATTTGAACAAAATTCAACTCCCAATCTAATACTTGTACAAACTTGGTATTTCCAAATTCAACCCCCAACCTATATCATTTACAATTTTGTTATTTCACTTTTTAAATTTCAAATGAATATTTTCAAATGAAATGATGTTTCCCAAACACTATCTAAAAACTTAATTATTTATAAACATTGTTATTGATATAGAGTAATTTTTGAACAAGCTTTTCATAAGTTAAATCTCATTCCAATGCCTTACGGCGTAAATAATACACGAAACCAACTTGCATCATCTATAATTCTAGTTTACAAGAAGTAATCCTTGCGGATTTCCTTCCTTATTCAATCCTACCCTTTTCTAAAAGAATTTGAAAACTAAACAATCCTAAAAAGTAACAAATATAAATATAATAATATAAAAATCGAAAAATGTAAAAAAATTTGAGCTACTATGTTCGTCCAAAAATCTGTTGTGATATAGAGCCTGCTGTACAATTGCTTTGGCTCATCTTTTTCTCATTGCTTTCTTGTTTTCTTTGTTGAACTATCTTGTTGCATTTGCATGCTATCTTCTCTTGAAATCTTAATTACTTCTTGATTTTAACCCAATTATAAGGTCATTTATTTAGCTTTATTTCAGTTTAGGGGTTCAAATTATTCGAGTCAAGTCACTTTGTGAGCTTAACAATAAACTAGTGTACTAGTCCCCTCGTCTTTTGTTGATTTAAGACTTTCTCGATTCTTCCTCACTTAACCTTCGGTTTTCCGTGAGTTGCGCCAAAAAAATTTCCGTCTCTTTATTTCGAAGACAATTTAATGGGTAGGCCATTCTGAGGCAAGGCAAATGGGCCATACTGGATTTCGTTTTGTGGGCCAATAATAGACCACCTGGCAAAAACAATAACAATATTGATCAGTAATTGTCAAAACAACATCATCAGAAACACTATTTTTAGCAATTGATTTGACCCTAAGATTTCCAATAATGAAATTGTTCAGCAGAAATTAGTAGTAATAATGATTTTGCAGTTTCACTAACCTGTACTTTGTCGTTAAATGATGAATCATAACCAAAATCTCCATCTTCGCCAGTTCATTGCCAGGACATGAATGTATTCCGTTTCCAAATGGCAGAAACGTATTGGGTTTTGGTGCCACCTATTAAATAAAACACAAATCATAAGTACATGTATTATAAGTAGTTGATTGTGCTATTTTCATGATAAAAGAAATTGGACTTCTAATATCGTAAAATAAATTTATGTTTTTATCATGGATAACTACACGATTTAACTGTGTGTGATATATGCTCAATTCTTTTTTCCTTTGAAAAACGGATATTTTATTACAACATCAGAGTAATATTAACAAGGACAACAATATTATTATAAGAAATTAGACAACTAAACATATACGAGTATGAGGCATCCTTTCAAATCAATTCATAAAGTTTAGATGTCATATGAAGAAGACATATACCCGTTAAAAAGACTTAATAGCATATATCCTCATTTGACCTAGTGTTACATAAACTAATAATATCAAGAAATTAGTGGTTTTAGCATAATAATATTCCTTTTGACTCATTTATTTTGTATGTTTTGGTCTTTTAAGTGATTTATCAATTTTTTTTGCGTTTTCTTTTAGATAGATTTTTGTACTAAAATTTAAATTAAAGATCCGACCTATGTTCTCTTAAATACGAATTCAAAAATAAGTGTAAAAAATCCGGTGGATCAATAAGAGTCCCAAAGAAATATACCTCAAATCTAGAGGGGTCAAACTTCTCAGGCTCAGTAAAATTCAGAGGACTGTGGTGAATATTCCTGAACAAAGGGAGCACTTTCCATCCTTTAGGAATCAAATACCCTTCATAGTCGACATCTTCAACGGCTTCCCTAAATGTGAAGGACAATATTGAGGCTACCCTTAAAGTTTCTTGGATGACTTTGTTTGTGTAGGGCATTTTCTTGGTATCTGTCCAATTTAGTGCCCTTTCTTCCCCACTTTTCCCTTCTTTTTCTTTAATTATTGCCTCTTGTTCTTCCTGCACACGTCACAAATCACATTAACTTTGGTTATTAGCCTCACATATCCTTAAAAAGATTGCAATTTTGTACTATTACTTTGAATTATTTTTCTAGATAAGCCTTTTTAAATGGAAATAAATAATTGTTCTTTTTTTATCAATTTCTGCATGATCGTTAATATTAGTCGACCTCAAATATCTACTTGAAACGACACCCGTATAATACTACGAATTGTTTGAAATTTTTGTATTTAATCGACTATTGACACATATTTTTAAATGTCAATTCATATTAGAGGACCTAAGATAACATACTCTATTAGTTTGTTTTATAAAAAATCAACATCTATATTTATATTTAAATTAGTAGTAGTTTTCATTGCTCCTATACTGAACGAACAACATTAGAACATTTCTCGACGAATTTATTAGGATAGGAAATAATACCGTGACGGACTGTAGAACTGTAGGGTTATCAACGAGGAACTTGAGGATCCATGTAAGGACACTAGCAGTAGTATCTCTAGCAGCGAAAATAACACCAATGACATTATCAGCAATTTGTTCGTCTGTGAGGCCTTCTTTGTCGCCCATGAACGATGATAGCAAATCTTGATGCTCCTTTTCCGTTTCCCTTCTACTCGATATTATTTGGGCCACAATTTGGGCCAACTCTTTCCGGGCCTTCATCGACTTATTGAATAATGTCCCTGGTAAATTGATTGGCATCGAGTTGTACCCTTTCTCTAGTATGTAATAACACCTCTTTAAATCTTCCCTGTATTTTACCTCATCTTTGCCAAGTATCGACAACAATGCTACGTTGAACGTGTACTGCAATTATGTCACATCAATTAAAGTCAATATTTGTTTATAGCAATTTTAGGCCATTATAAAAATCTTAACTACAGCTAATAATTTCTTAAGTAATTATTAATTATCAAGTCGTTATCTGACTCATCTTACATGTAAACTTATAGTGTTACGCCAGAAGATATAGTGTGGAGTCATAATTAAATCATTAAATTAATCGTATAATTTATCGACGGATCAAATAGTTCAAAAGTTATTCTCCGTAGTTGGTTGACGTTGAAAATTTCTTGAAATTTTGATATTTTGGAAGAAATTTTGTAAACTCTTTTATTTGTTCCCTCCTTTGACCTTCATCTTTTGGTCGTTACAAGTTACGGAGTAATAACATGTTTCTATTTCTACATGATATGATGAATGTAACACGTGAGTAAGTTGGGTACACAATCAAAACAGCACGACGGCTAGAATTAAATTTTCGTATCGGTCAATGTTGATTTGAAATGTGGCAAAATATAATTGCGATGATCTTAAAAAGCTTAAAAATATGGTCTCGTTTCGTTATGGCGGTCTTAATCTAAAATTATGGTATGACATGTATTCTATTCCTAGTGAACTTTCTACAAATACAACTCAGAACTTGTGTTTATTTATAGTTATTTATAACTAAACTCTGTTTTTCTTTTTATATGAAAAACCTCTGATTTCCCCTGTTTTTCTGTGTATTATGAATGGGTGAACTTACAGTTTTCATTTCTTGGAAGGTGTTGATCATGGAACCATCAAAGGACTTGAGAGTACTAGAGGCAATCGAGTCGATGTCAGAGACAAAATTTCGGATAGCATCAGGCATGAAGGCCTTAAGAACAAGCTTCCTTAGTTTAAGATGGTAATCATTTTGGTGAAAGAAGATTGCTTGTTTACCCAGCATCCTCTCTTTACTTGCAGGAAATGTGGGCTTAAACAAGTTTGATCTTGTTGATAACACAAACTTTGCTGCCTCTGGACTTGATATCATCACACATGGACATCCCAATATGTGAGTCTTGAATACTGGACCATACCTATTGATTTATCAAAAAAAAATTCACAAAATTTAGTATCTACATTATTGCTTTAAGCATTAAGTTCAAATCATTTCTACTTAAATCGCGTTAACCCAGTGCGCCTGAGCGACTCCTGCAAATATAGCTGGATAAGAGGGTCAAATGTATGCAACCTTTATATATGCGTTATCTGGCATATGGCTGGATAACGGGGTCGAATGTACGCAGCCTTATACATGTGTTATCAACACAGAGTGGCTGTTTTCAAACAACCCATAATGAGAAAATTGCGAAAAGGTCGCTGCGAACAGTGAGTTTTGCTCTGTTTAAATTGTTAAACAGTCTGATACAAGGCTGAATGAATAATTGACTTAAAAACACAAGATATGATAACTGACTAACTTTTTCTCTTTGGAAGAGAAGAACACATTTGGATTCTCAGAGTAGAGTTGAAAGGTCTCTCCAATGTAAGGGTACCCCAAGGAGCCTGGAGGAAGTGGAAGCTTTCGATTTCGGTAGGCGAAAGCCGGGGATTTCAGGACATGGTGAACTACAAAGATCACAGCAATTGCCATCAAAGCTACAAGTATGATCACCATTTTTCCTCCTCTGTTTTTATTTTCCTTATTTAGACTTAGTAGTAACTATCAAAAAAATATGAATATCTAGGATATTATTATTAGGCCTAAACAAATAGATAACTATATATCTGAAATAAATTTTTAGTGAGTGTGAAGAAGAAGAGAGGATATTAAGAGGTATATATAGGAATGAAAGAAAAGAAATGGAGCTTTCAAATACAGCTTGAATTCCACCTTTCCACACACAGGGTACTCCCTCCAGCTCATTTCATTTCAATTCTAGAGAAATAAAGGAGGGTAGTGAGAGAAAGCGGTTGAAGGAGGGTGCGACACGTGGCGTATTTTCATTAGAAAATTGGTTGTTTGAGGGCTTATTAGAGTCAAGTTGACCCTCAACTTCAGTTGAGTACTAATTTAGTAACAATAATTAATTGTAGAAAGTTTTTTTTATCTTTTTTATTTTTTATTTTTTTGAGTGAGATTATAGAATTAGTGGGAAAAAGGGGGAATATTATAAGGTGATCATGGAATTGGTAAGAGGCAACTACCCTTAAGGAATGCTAAAGGGGTGATTAACTGTCTTATCTTGTTTTTAAGTACTGAAGTTGGTACTAGGAAGGGGGGGAGTGTGAGGACTATTGCCTTTTACATTAGCCCTTGCTCTTCTCCAAGTGTATTCCAACTGGCTTTTTCATTTTTTTATGAGACGAGCCGAGGAACAAAATCAGTACAATAAAGGGGATAGAGGAATTCGAGCATATACATGTTATACACGATATTTTCGTCTTAATTATTAGGCTAAGATATTTTCGATCTGAATTTTTCAATATCTGTTATTGGAGATATAAGGTCATTTTGGGGGCAAAAACGGTGATAGAAAATTGTTGTCATGCTATGTTGGATACTAGCACGACCTTGATGTCTCGAGATTAAATCTTAAGAGTCTCCTATATGCACATTCAAGAATTTGTATAGAAGAATGTCAGAATGTGTGTATTATCTACTCTTCAAACCCACAGACTTCCACGTTTGGGGTGTATAGGCATAAGAATTTTTAGTGAATGTCAACCATCCATTAAGGTTTTTTTTATTGGGATAATTGTAACGTCTAGCGAATGGAAAATGAATTTGTCCCAAATTGAGTATAAATCAAATTTGAGCGTTGTTCTTCAGGATCAAACAACAATTTCTTTTGGGTTGTGTGCTCATTCACTAGGAGATGGAACTCAAATGGTATGTTAAGGATTACAATGATGGCGAAGATAAAAGATGAAAATGTTTTTTATGTGATGTAGCTTCCTACATACTATCTCTTCATTACATAGTAGTCATAAGGGGGTAAATAGTCATAATGATGGCATGAATGCTAATTTAAATAACTCATACTAAATGCATTTTTTGTGAAAGAAGTTGTTTATCTAAATTCCAGATAAAATTTTCAAACTTTTAACAATTCACATATATTATTGTAATATATATAGTTAGCTAGTAATGACACTTTCGATTCATTTAAAAAACTTAATGAAAATTTATTGATTTAATTTACACAATTTTTTAAATAATAGATGGGTCGATGATCATGTTATGGATAAATAAAGGAAAAATTTGTCATGACATATAAGGCAATACCAAGCAACTAGCCAATAGTAATGGAGATAACTTCCTATGGGCATAAAAAGTCTACCTTATTTCTAGGAAACTCCATTAATTAGTTTTCAATAATTTCTTAATAATGCAAAACTCACTCTAAAAGTAATTACGACTAGATCTGCCCTATTTGTGGCATCAAATAATTTGCATGCTTATATTTTAATGATTGACCATCTTAATTGTCAAGTTTTCATGTGACATGCTTAACCAAATTTATTCAATCCGTATGTACTTTGTTCGTAC
>JAUEKU010186590.1:0-18195 GCA_032274805.1 Gypsophila paniculata | reverse complement strand
ATTAGATTTGAAAACAAAAATACCGGATTTATTCTTCTATACTTGATTTCGACTTAAAAATTCAACTCAAATCTCAATGTTTCTAGTTGACAAGTCCTGCTATAGGATTGAATTTCCATCGTTTTAAGGGGAAAACATTTAATTTTAGCTTAAAAACATCAATTTGAATTTTATTTATTTTCATGGCAATCCTGATTTAAAACATGAACTCGAACATTTAAAAGTTCATGTTTATAATCAAAGCCTAATTTTTTTTAGAGTCGAATATGGGCCAAGCGTATGGCCTCAATGTTGCCCCAACCCAATATATGTGTGTCTAACCCCATCAAGTGGCTCTCAGCATCAAAATCATCACTGATCAAAATTATCTAAATTTTGTCAAAGCCGTCCTACAACCTAGTTCTTTCTAGCCGCCTTTCTTTACATGTATCTTCAAGAAGGCAAATTCTCATTTACAATGGGTCACATCAGTCGTAAGTTTACGACGAAATTATGTTACCACTTTATACTAAAACGTTACCACTTATCGATAAAGATTGTAACTCACTACCACACTATCTCATTAAATGGTAACATTTTAATGCAAAGTGGTAACATATTCCCGTCGTAAGCTTACGACGGAAATGACCCCGTCGTAAGGAATACTTGCAGCTTCAAGAATTCTTTTAACTTTTTTTTTACATAATTAAATCTTTCCTACTTTTTGAAATTTATACATTCTTTTCGAGAAATCATAGAACTGATCAATGCCTTGCCTACGGAAAATAGTATCACGCATCTGAGGTAGTACATCACTCCTATTATAATGACAGGTACTTATAGTTTTTTGGTAGTAGAAAAGTGGGGTGTGGTTATATTCAAAGAGTTAAACTAAGCATGAAAATTATCATTTTACCCTTTGAATATATCAGAGGTACGATCTTCGTATTGCTTGCCTACACAGGTACCTTTCTATTTTAACCACCAATATTGTCTCCTGTTTGAATCAATACTCGAAGATTCACAATAAGGTTAAAGGGAATTACATTCAAATTCTTTATGCCATCTTAGACAAGGAACTGTGAAACATAGGGATCACTATTAAACCCGTTTCGGTTCGCCAAAACCATCTACATCACAACTCACGCCCAAAATTCCAAAGTTCATCGTGGCGCTAAAGTTCAACCATAAATGACAAAAGAATTCAAAATCAAACATCATACGGAGTATAAGATAATAATGAAAATAATTAGCACGTCTTGTCAAAGCATCAACATCTAATCAATAATAGATTACATCATTACATGATAAACTAAGACTCTAATCATAAGGAGTCAAGGCTGAGAATTAAGGGTAACCTTTCAAATCATTGGTAGTCCCTTAAGTGTTTGAAAAGGAAAGCATTATGAAATTGGTGGTGTCAATTTATCTACAATAAGGTTTTATGATTGATAGCTCCACTAAAAAAAAAAAAAAAAACAAACTCCAACTAATAAAAAAAAGGCTACTTCTTTCGGCAGTACATGCGTTGAGCATGCTATCCAGGCACTCATGTAAACCAACCCAATGGCATCACGCGCCCATTTGCATTATACCTATTGTGAATGCCTCCAACTTGTGTTATAGTACTACTTTCCCCGAGAAAAATGAAATATCATCAACTGATAAGAATAACCATCTTCTCACATGCAGTGGCGTTGCTAGGATTTTAGTTTGGGGGGTGTACTTATTAAAAATTAAAAAAAATTTCGAAAATCCTAGTTAAAAATCTGAAATATTCCGATAATTAGGGGGAACGACCGCCCCCCTAGCCCCCCCTCCCTCCACCACTAGCACTGCTCACATGTTTTTCGGATATTCTTTCTCCTATTTATAGAGACCATATCAAACATGTGGATGATGATACTGAAACTCGATACCACCCAATGGCGTTTTACAATGTCGCTAAAAGATTTAAACGTGCGTAATTGTTAGATAGTTAAGAAGGAACAAAAAAAACATTGAAAAGTAGGTGCTGGTAATAGTCGACAAAGGAAGAATACGAAGATAAGCTCATAAGCGCCAAATTAAGGGTTAGTAATTAGTTACTCACCTTCTCGCAAGGTAGCATATTACTGTGAGTAATAATAATTCCACCGGTCCTAATCTTTACATCGCCACTGCCACTTACTTCATTTTTCCCTTTGATTTGAGCTCCATTGACTATAATCGTGACTTTACTATTTGTCTCTACACAAAGTAAAAACTTTATTTGTATGAAAAAAGAAAAGGTGATATGTTAGGTCATGTACTCATAAGACCATCTGTTAGGTGATAGTAACAACTTATCTCATAAGACCATCCTGCTATATTTATACGACATAGATTTTATTTCTAGGATGAACTTGCAAATAAGCAAGGGAAAGGTTGGAAAACCACCTCTCGACTAGAACTAAATGGCGCAAGTTAAAAAAACAAAATACTACCAAGGAACACAAAAATAATGCATCTATTTTAGAGTTCTTTTTCATCGAAAGTAATCCTTCAACGTATCAACGATAATCCCAATTGGAAGTTACTAATACCTTACCATGGTCTTTCTTGTCTAAAAGTCATCCAAGTTGTAAATCAATTCTCTAAGTTACAGAGTACAGACCAAATTCATCTTTTATAATTTATAATAGTGGCATTGACGGCTAAAAACTAGAGATAACTAATTTTAAAAAGGAGGAATATGCAAGAAGAGACTTTAACACTACTTTGTGAATAAATTGGCTACTAGTACTAGCTATAATACCCCAAATGACAAAGTATTCCATGAAAGGTCAAGGCGATATCGGAACAAGTGGACATTTGTAAATGTCGGGCACACAACAAAAAAAAAAAGCCAAAATATTAGTTTCTAGGTTTGACTGCTAGCTTCCATTCATTAATAGATTAGTAATTCACAAGTTGGTCCTTTCAGATAATGTTTACAAATTCCTTCTTTTAATGATTATATATTATAATATATACCCCGTATAATATAATACTTGTATATGAGAGGTCTTAGGCGCCAGACAATGATGAATCGCAAGAAACCAATATTATACCAAGAGTTTTTGTAATTTTATACAGCGAAAAAATAAAGTGGTCAAGTGGACACACGTGTAATAAGTAAAGTACGGGCAATATAAACAGGTCGCCTTCAGGTTGTTGAGTACGGAGTAATAAATTATACATTACCTTTCAGATCTCTGGCAATACCTTTAGGCGCAATAACATCCTTTTTGCCTGTAAAAGAAATGGAGCGATCAGAAAACTGCACTATGTGTTGTATCAAGAGAAGTAATGTTTCTGTGTGCGGGTGATGGAGTATGTCATCATGTATCTGATAACAGAGAGCACATGAGTTGTCCTTGAAAGTTTCATTTACTGCAACCACTATGACTATCAAGCAATTGAAGAATTTAGTTCGACGTTTAATTTACAATAGCGCTGCTTCATCACTTCATATTCGTTATTTGATAACCAAGATAGATAACACACTGGAAATTTGACACATAGAATTTGAACATGGTTTACATAATGATGAGGTTGGGGGAAAACATAGAACCTTCGCAATCAGTACTGACAAATTGACAATCGTCGTCCTTGAAGTCCTGGAAAACAGAAAACCGCCAGGCAAATTTACCCGCAAACATGGTATCAAATATCAGCTCGAGATATCAGAATCAAACGTAACGGCTTGATCACAGTTATCTACGATTTAAGTGATTTCGATGAGTTGGTCATGGGGGCAATATAATATATGGGGTTGGCGCTATCTGAATTGAAAACGATTGGGGGGAGGAAAGGGAATGAGGTGATATCACATAAGGATGAAAAGAATGAGGCGTTTGCAATATAGGTCTTTTGTATGATAGAAAGTGGTCTACTAAGGAGTATAAATTAACATTGAACAACATCACAATTACACCTAAACAGGGTCGAAGTGGTTAAATGGGCACTATATAAAATGGATCACTCGGATCAGGAGTAGCTAGTAACATGGGTACTAATAACATAAAACTGATAGCTAATTAAATTACTGACTAGAGAATTTAAGGACTTTTTGGCGTCATTTGATCAAGTAAGGGCATATCTATTACTCCGAATAACACTACCAGTAAAAGTTATCAAAAATGCTGTGTGAATATATCAAAAAAAAAGGAAGAACCTTGATAAGAAAGTGCCTACAACTAGGACGTCAGATACCTCCCTTGGATAACTCATATTGCTATCACTAATAGTACTTTTGTACGAGAATTTCTTTCTTTTCCTTGCATTCATCCTTGCACATCAAATGGAGGGGTCATCTTAGGTTTTCAATCCTATGACAAAGCCTTGCTAGTGACCTTAAATTCAAAGCTACTACTCAATAACAGGTTACATGACAGTGTCAGTACCTCTAAAACGCAACAGAGGACTACTCTCAAGAACCCAATCATTAGTCACGTCTTTCACAATCATTTAGACACGATCATAAAGTTCTCGAAAACTATCGATAGCCTATAGCTTTTTTCTCTACGCTTTTATGTGTCTGACATCCTAAGTTAAAAAACAAGGCTGCAATCAAAAGGAAAACGCTCAAGTTATGAGGAGCTTCTCTCCTTCGTATGTTTGCATGTTTTCATGTATTTCAATACACTATTCAGATTAAGTTATGGTGCAGTTTATGATATTCCCAACTCGACTGCAAGTGTTAACCAAGACACAACATCAAAGTATGCAAATGAAGAGTCGAAATGCTTGAAAACAATATGTAAATGCGTGGATTCCTCATACTCCAACAGGCCGCTGAAATTTGAGTATCTAACTTATGTAACTACCTCCAGCCCATTTTTATAATCTGCATTTTACACTAGTGGCTAATCGATACTGACTTTAACCATTAATTCTCCAAAATATATATAGAAATATAACGTAAAATTTTTCATGTATGATTCACAAGATAACTCTTTTCATGCTGTAAATTAAAAATTGACATTGTTCGACCATATCATTCAAGTTAAAATTATTATCAAAAAATGTAATGGAGGGAGGATGACTATTGGTTTGTTCTTCCTTCCGAAAAGAGCAACCTGCCATACCGCTTAGGACACATTTGGTTCTTATTAATGTGATTAGGAAGAAATTTTAAGCTTAGAAAATGCTTTTTTCATCAATCAGCTAGCAGCTATATGCTTATATGTTGTCAGCAAAAAAATAATGATGTAGACAGTAATAAAGTGATAAGCAATAAGCACAACCAACAAAAAAAAATTGAGAATTAATTAAAAAACCCACTATTTTGATTGAAAAGCTTACCACCCACATCAATGCCTTTAGCTTTCTTTCTTCAATTATTTTCTATTAAATCATGCATTTCCTGCTCCAGTTAAACCAAGATATAGTTCTTAAATGTGGAGATAAATATTCGTTTGAAACAAGCGTAAAGATGTTTTTAAAGAGGAGTTATTTGAATACATTTGGACCAATTATAAGCTTTACCTTTCGGTGAAATGATACAAATGAAAAAAACTCACTATAACTAGAATATAAGACTTGGTTTTATCATCCTTTTTATGCTTTTAAGCCTACATTATTCGAGTTTTATTCAACTTTTAAAGCTAAATTCTATGTACCAGCTTTGCAATTCCTTTTTTCCCCCTTGCTAGGAATATTTTGAAGAAAATTAGGGCCTTCTTTTTCTAGAAAGTGGAGTTCAGAGATTATAGTGAAAATTATACATATTTCACCCAAATTAATTCCTGCCTAACGTTTTGTCGCAGTAATGGTGAAAAAAATGCCACAAGCACTTTCATTGCTTTGGCACATCTAGATGTGACTTGCACAACGATTCCAAGTTTGCATAAGCAGTTCCAAGTTTCAACAAGTTAGACACTGTTAATACAATGGTGCATCTAGGCAACACCTAATTACAGAAGGTGTCACCCTACTTGTCTACAATCTAATACGACAGAAGTTATCAAATATGAGGTTCCTAATTAAGATGTAAAAACCTTCAGCAAAATAAAAATAAAAATAAAATATTATCTTTGAAATTCCTAATTTCCCATCTGTCATCAGAAATATTTATTGTGCTTCTTCAAATTTTGCACCCTATTTAATTAGACGATACTTAATGGCCACAAGGGTATGTGTGGGTAGCGTATCTAGTTATCTACTGTCCCAAACAGCCTTGTGCAGAAATCTTCAAGTAAGCCAAGGATCCTAGGATCCATATTCTATTCTTGCAGCAAAGGTAACGACTTAATGAGTACTCCAAGTCCTCTATTTTAACCATAGACCCATGGTATTAAATCTCAGTTTGATACTTGATCTCAAAATTGGTCATCCTAGCTTAATCTCAGTCACACGGTTTGATCTCAGGCAATACAGTCTCACCTGTCATGGTACCATATAAACCTAGATAAGTTGGTCATCTATCGGTGTCGCAACCGATATTTGGAACTATGATTATAGCCTACCCAAAATAGTTTTTTCCATAAAGGATCTTCATTAGAATCTACATGCCTACAAGTCTACAACTTGAACTGTCATCAAACTCCCTAAAATTTCTTTTTTTAAAAGGAACACACCTTAGATGTACCAAACTGCTAGATCGCCACCGTCACATAAAATAGCTACCTACCTTGACTGTATTTTGACTATTTTCATCTATTTTTCCATGTCTGCAGCCCAAAAATGGTATGCTTAGAAACTTCACACCATATCTAACTTTTGACTGTATTCTAGTGAAATTATAATAATAGGCACCAAATAGGTGCTTGAAGTGCACTTTATATTGAACTCAAAAGGGCTCCAAAATTACACGTGAGAACCAATTTACATGGCCAGAAGCCCCAGAACACTTTTTGATTTATTTATATTATCAATGAGCATGGGAACCATGGACAAAAGTTATCTTTGTGCAATACCACAAACTTACTCCTCAACTAAGATTCTCTAATAAAGTTGATTCCAAAAACAAAAATAAAAATTAACACTAACATTAAAGAAAACAATACTAACCTGTGCAAAGTTTAGCCAACCACGCTTAAGGGGAATCTTCATGATGCATTTGGTATTCCAGCTGAAATTCTTGTCATTTAGCCTCATATTCTACATCGGAAATACTGAAAGAAAGAATAATAAAAGTTACAAACTCCGTACACATAGAACAATTACCAAATATTATACGCCCCTATCCTACCCCAAATGTTCAGCCAAGTCAATCAGCGTTGACTCGGCTTTAGACGGCTACCATAGGGCAACAAACTATGTGGGCATAGACACTGTTAATATCTTCATAAAATATCATAACAACCATCATCGAATACCCATATAGTAATCTTTGAGAATTCAGTTAACTGCTTCACTAAACTTAATGCATATAAACTTGAATCTATTTTCCAGAATAAATTTACGATTTACAGAATGGAGAAACTAAATAAGTGATTCACACTCTTCCGCTGTTAAAATATCTTCAAATACATCATAACAACCGCTGTAAAAAGTTCACACAGTAATATTTAGGAATTGAATTAATTGCTTTCTTAAAATTTAATGACATGGACTTGAATTGATGTCGAACCTTAATCAAAGGAATCTAGTTTCTTCATTCTATAAAAATGCAATGTATCCTGGAAAGATGGCGCCACACATGGTTCTAAATCAAAGTCGTAATACCAAAACATTACTGTAATATAGAGGTTTTTAAGATGACCACGACTGTAATTTACCACATTGAAGCGATATCTGCCTAATATAGTGACAACATGCCGTGACAACCAATACCACGACCGATACCAAAAGTATACTGTGGCACCACTTAGTAACAAAAATCTACGCTAGGAATGTTACTCCAACTCAACTACGTGTCGAGGGTCTAACACGGTTTTTTTTATTAAAGCTAGCTGTTTTGGCCTAAAATGAAGTGTCAAAGTAGCATAGCTTCAGTCTACCCCTTCTTCCTTGTTGGTATAAATAAAATTATAAAATATATAAAGCAGCTGCAGTACATCATAGTGCTCAATAATCTATACCAGTTGCCGCGTGTAGAGAATAAAGTTATGAACTTATTCAATTTAGTGGGACATCTTAACGAAGTCTTACAATTAGTATAAATACTAGGTCTGCTCTCATCAGACTATGGTCAATTGTTCTCCCATATTTTTGCTTAAAACTTAACACACTTCTTTGCCCAGAAATCATATCTCTTACTACTACAATCTACAAAATCTAGAAAGTATCTCACACACTTTTTCACACCATGAATCTCTCATTCCCCGTGTGCAAACAAGCACAAACTCTCAGTTTTACTGGAGGGATTAATACAGCCTCCATAAACTTTCAGAGTCAGAAGGAGAAAGTGATGATTGTAATGGGAGCAACAGGAACTGGAAAATCTAGGCTCTCGATAGACTTGGCGACTCATGTTCCAGCTGAAATTATAAATTCGGATAAGATGCAAGTCTATAAAGGACTGGACATAGTCACCAACAAAGTGACAGAAGAAGAGTGCCGAGGTGTACCCCATCATCTCCTAAGGATAATAGACCCTAATGCTGATTACACAGCCACTGATTTTCGCAATCATGCATTACTTGCTATAGACTCAATTATTGATCAAAAGAAGCTCCCAATCATAGCCGGGGGATCAAATTCATTCATAAAATCTCTGGTGAATGATGATCCTTTCTTTTCATCAAGGTATGAGTGTTGCTTTCTCTGGGTTGATGTATCCCTACCTATCCTCCACCGGTTTGTCTCAAAACGGGTTGATCAGATGGTAAAAGCAGGCTTGGTGGAGGAGGTTAAAGGATTATTTAACGGCCAATCAGATTACTCACGAGGAATTCGGCGTGCGATTGGTGTTCCTGAATTGGATGAGTTCCTCCGGGCACAAGGGAATGCTAATGCAGACCCAGAGACCTTGGAGGCTCTTCTTCAAGAGGCAGTTGAGCAAATTAAGGACAATACCTATAAGCTAGCATGCCGCCAACTGCAAAAAATTCACCGTCTAAGAGATTTCTGGGGTTGGAATTTGCATCGAATAGATGCTACAGAAGCATTTTTACACCATGGGGAAGAGGCCAATGAAGCCTGGGAACGGCTTGTTGTAGATCCTAGTGCAATGATATTGGCGCAATTCTTGTACAAATCCCGACCGAGAGCTAGCTCAAAACCACAAAGCACAACTATAACTCCAAGGACAGTTACAGCCATGGCTGCTATGGCAACTGCAACTCATTAGAGGTGAAAACACTATTGTTCTTATCAAATTTTCATCTTACTTTACTCAAGGTAAAAGGTCGCTATACAAAACAGACAACGTAAAGAGAGAGAAAAAGAAAAAAAAAACTTTTGACAATAGAGACGTTGCTTTTAGACAGTTAAGAAGAGCCGTACGTACCATTGACATCAGTTTAGAAATGAGAAGCTCCGTGACTGCTGCAATGTCGGCTCATGCAACAAAAATTATCCGTACAGTTTATGCTTTCTGGAAGTAGAAGACCTATCATATGAAGAATAAACACAATAAGACTTTTGAATGGGGTCCACAAACCACTTGGGAGGAATCAAAAACTGTGGATCCCACAACAATGGACAGTAATAGAGTGGCCTCTTGGCCTTCTAAAGGAGAATGTATTTCCTTCTATAGCTTGTTTTGTCTTTCCTCTATCGGTATATAGAAATTGTGTGAACCCTTTACTGAGATGAGAGTGTATTTTCTACTTTTTGTATAAATATGACTCTGGTGTGAGATGTTCTGCCCATCAAAATATGTTCTATCCTTCTGGCCCTACAAGACATTACAGGACAGGTGGTTATGAATAACCAAACAGGCAAACACCAATGTCGACGTGAATATGTGAAATACATTACAAATAACGACAATCCACATACAGATCATGAATTCATGACGCTCTGACTTTGGAGTTTGACGAAACTACCCAAAAGTTTAAGTAATCAAATTCTGAGTTTTAATGAACAATCCAATAAGGCTAACTCATCTACCCAAATACTACGGCTACAAATGCAGGAAGGTCCTGGCCAAAAATAAGGCAAGGAGTATTTCACAAAACTGCCCAGAGTTCATGTAAAATGAAATTTTGTCAAATTTTTAGATCTACCATCAATATTGTATATAATTTCTCCATAATCCATCGCCTTCAATCAGCACATTTTGCGCGTCTCATTGATGACCATTTCTTTCTTTGTTTGTCTATGGACTCATGTTAGTCGGTGCAATTCGCAGCTTATACAACAATAGGTGAAACAATTAGTCAGAGCTAGAAAGGATAGTCCAGGAACAAAGCAAGTGTAAAAAAATCAACAAAGTGAAACAGGTGAGCTTTCTATAGAGAAACTAGCTCAAGGGGAATATGCAAAGTACAACGTGGTGTAAAAGTCCAAATGATAACTTCCCACCTCAATTTTTTTTCCCTAATTTTCCAAGAAAGGTTTAAAGAGACGTAGGGTGGCTATAAAGGATCCACAGGAAAAATAGTATTTGGCCCCTAAGATCATTTACAACACTAAAGATAACTTTTAATGAATAGTTAGCTCTATCAGAATTACTCTCAACTTAGACATTAATAGCTGCCTTTTGTGAGTTCCATATATTAACTCTGCACATGGGAAGTAGCAATTGAAATATTAATTTAGTTACATAAAAAAAAAGATTTCAAAAAGCGGATAATTACTTGGTTGAACAAATAAAAAAGAAAGCGTAAGAAATTCTTTATGAACATAAGAATACTAATTAGGTACATAAAGTTCAATCGAACATCGTTATCAACTCATTATACTGAAATATCAAAATACACATGAAAAACGTACTCCGTAATATTGTATGAGAAGAGAGAAACATGTATAGAGTTAGCTCTACTTTGTTCCATGTGAAGAAACTCATCCTAGCTTAACAGTTAACTTGTCACTTCTCTATCATCTCAAGCTTCATCTCTACATCTCCAAAATAACCCATCGTACATACTCAAACCATACCCAATGGCTGGCTCAATAGCAGATCACTACAAACATATACGACGATAAAGAATTTAAAAAAGAAAACTCACACTCGGTCGTGTAACATTGTTATGGCATGACCATGGTCAACATCCTTGCAACCTCTTCAAGAAGCCACGTGTAAGTCTGTAATTAGGCAATAATTTTACTTTACATCTTGATATAATATATAGGATTTACAAACAAAATAAAAACATTGTACCGATAGATTTTCATTATCTACAAATAGAGACCACATTAGATAGATACTTTCAAACTTATTTTAAATTTATTCTTTTACTCTTTGAATCATCTTCGAATAATAGAAGACCGGTGTTAAAACTCTAAAAACTTCAAATTTGTACACAAACATATTTCAAATTATTCACACCCTTTTGTAAACAAATAAGATAAAAAAAAAATCATTTATAATTTTTCTCATTGACAAAAAGTGGTCAACGTGATCAATAATGAGACCCATAAAAATGAGGTAGATCATGGGAGTGGTCATAAAACTAAAGTTATTTGTATTATTTCATACAGTGACCACCTATTTTAGATACCACTAATGGAGATGTCTCAAAGCCACAAGAACATAACCATCAATATTATGCCTTCTGCCACTTCAAAACTGGAAGGTTTATTTGGGACCACAATAGGACAAAAAGGACTTTGTTTAGAACCCGAGTCTAGAGTCAGTCTTATGTATTGCTTCACACTCTAGGTCATCTTAGAACTAAAAGATATGTGATCTCAGTTTTGCACCCTAACGCATATGACCTGCTCAGAAATACTTAAATAAACACTCATTTTTTAGTTCCAAACCACTAATTCTGAATATCAAAAGAATAGTCGGAATGTCAAAGCCCTCAACTACAGCCGGGGGCAAATACAAGTCCCTTACAAGAGTCGGTGATAAACTAGAATAAATTTTGAAGCATAATGGTAAATCAGCAATTAACTTAAATCAAAACCTAAATATTTACCTTTTTGCGCAATATGAAAACGATAATATGGGGCAACTTATCAACCTTCATATAAATCCGAAATCCGATTTGACACTACATAGATAAAAATTGTCAAATTAGAAGCTCGCTTATGATTTATAATACACAAAAAGCATTGTGAAGGCAATGTCAAAAGCAGCTTTGTATCAAGTAGACATCAATAATAGTAAGACCAATGACTATAAGTACCCTGGAATTGTTCTCAATAACTAAATTTCACCAAATACAATATCAATTTAATCAAGCAAATCAAGATTTCGCAAGGCAACAAGTATTGAAGGTGTACAGAAGGAAGCATATCTAGCACAAGCTAAACAGTAAAACACCATAATTTACCAGTGGGGACAATGTAGAGTGGGACCAAGGAATAGACTTAGCACCACATTGATGCTAATCTGAAGATATGAAACCACATGCATAAACTTTCACAAAAATCTTGTCAACTAAAATACAATATAATTGACAACAAAAGGACAAATGTGGCTAAACGCACATAATTCCCCCTTACCCTTTTCTGCCTTTCTTGCAATAAAGTTCCCATGGAATGAGACTAGATGAACACAATCTTAATTGAGGAACAACTATGTATCATTGAAACATCTCATCAATTTTCATCACTACAAAATAACAACTGAAGAGAACTAATTAAACAGGCCACTATCAATCACTCTCAAGCATTCAAGATAAGCATCCAATTAAACTGGCATATATGTGATCGTCCACCCGAATTTTGTACCACCCACATATTGTACCTGCTTTACGGTAGTGCACAGCAAAATATATTCCATTTGAGTTATATTGACTTACCCAAGAGTAACAAGACAAAATATTCATTTTCTGGCCTTATTCTAGACAGAGGGGTCTTAATTTCATTTTATTTTTGTGAAGGAAAATATATCGCACTCAATGGATTGTACAAAAGAATTTTATTCATTTTGATGATATAATCATTCAAGTATCCAGCTGTATCACATTCAGGCTCTCCTATGACGAGCAATACAAATTCTCCGTCATTAGTCAGGACTACATATCAATTATCAACTCCTAACAAGTGCCAATCTTCTTGAATAACTTTTGATAGGTGATCAGGGAACAGTACACCACATTATTCGTAGAGTACATCAATGACTAGTACAATGATTGAACATTGCACTGTCACCAGTACAATTTCAGTGAAGAATTGTTGAAAGTCTCTCGTCATCTCTAGAAAACAATGGCTTGAGATAAGAATTTACCTCCTTTTTTTATAGTGCACTAAGTCAGCATCAAACCAGTCAATAATAACCGCACACGCCAAAGATTTCAGATTTACATCATACAAACCAAACCAATAGCAAATTGCTGCGTACCATCATGTTCAATAGATAGCTTGCCAATTTGCCTCAAAGAGAGAAAGAAAATTGCCACTTTACCAGGTAAAGTCAAATGAATGCTAGCTTCCAAGATTTGAAGAAAATGACTAGTACAACAACTAGAAGAAGAAAACAACTATGGAGTGATTAGACCTGAATTCACAAATATATGTTTTTAAAATGTGAACCCTGATCACCCGTTCATCTACTCAACATTGTTAAAAAAAAATTGTTCAGTGGCTTCGTGCTTAGGCTGAAGTGCTAAACTTTCAGCAAAAAACAACCAACCATTCAAGGAATACCACAACCATCAAAGCGCGTCAATAACATATGTATTGATACTCATTGCTAGACGTCACATACTCACATCAGTAAACTAGCCTTTTGTGCCACCACTGTATCATTTGACATACACAACAGACCAACTAAGACATCCTTAACCTTGCACACGTTAGTGGATGGGGAGGTATCAGACTAAAAAAGGTTAAGACTCTAAGGGAGTGTCTGGTTAACACTTATTAGCTAGAAAGTATGGTTAGTGAGTCAAACACTATCCATGTGTTTGGTTAAGGTTTTTGTCAATTTGATACCAATACCTCGAACCAAGTATGGGATTTCGATAGCTAAGGAGGGAGCTTGAGTACGGGGGGCTCATGCCCTTCCGTATCAAATGAACGAAAAAACAATAAAGAGGTAAATGACCGAATATATTTGTCAAGGATTTACATTTGGTTTTTGCTCTTTCATACGTACAGATTAAAATATTTTTGTTTGTAGAGAAGTATATTAAATGATTTTTTTTTTTATTCTCATGTTATTTTTATTTAATATTTTACACATGTTTATTATTGAAAATTTTACTTCGATTTCATATTCGGTGATAAGTTGAATGGTAAAAAAGACTTTTCGGTTTTATATGCTACTGAGTAACTTAGTAACTTATAATATTGAATAATTTTCCTTCCACACTGTGTTTCAACTTCTTTAATATTCTTATTTCTCGAAAGTTTACAAGTTGCTGGTCATCAAAATATAAGAAAATTATAAGACACAAAGTATTAAACCTAATAAGATAAATATAGATGATTATCGAAACGTTATTCCAAAAACTAAATCAAACGTATGGCATTAGGAATTGAGTTCCAACCCATATAACCATGGTATTAATTCTGATTCCAAACTCATACCATCATGCGAATATTACATTCGTTGGTGGGAGTTTAAACTATAAGAGGATAATTTATGCCTAGTAAATTTTTCAAAAAATAAAATTATGATAAAAAAAATTAATGTATCAATCAAGTTAAGAATCTTAATTTTGTTTTATCGAGAATCTCATTTAGTATCTTTTGAAAAATGTAATGTAAATTACATATATGTTCGGCCAAAAGAATACAGATGGTGCCAATATTAACAAATAGGCTAAATATTATATCTTCTATCAAAAACCTCGTTATGAAATAATATTTAAACTTGAAATCATTGGTAGACTAAGGAAAATCAAAATACCAAACAACATTATTGTATTAGGTAGCAAATTAATAAGTATATATAACAAACCTTGAACATACATTATTTATCAAATGGTGCCATCAATAGTTGAAATGAATATAGAGTATATATTTGGAAACTTCAGTTCTCTTATTTGAAGGACAAAATAACATTTGTACAAGTACCTCAGAATGCATATATCATATTATAAAGAGCTTCTTAGAGACGATTATTTAAGACACTATAATCAAAATTACACTCCTTATATTAACCCCCTCCTACCCGAAGGCCAAAGCATACAACCCCTAAATCAAAAGTAGAATGTTTAAGGAATACAATAAAGTATTGTTCAAAGTGTGCTTGTTGGGTACTATAACAACTTAAATCTTGTAAAAGTGAGCAAGTAGGATAATTTGATAGTATTGCTTGTAAGTAAGGTATTTCAATATGACAATTTGGACAAATAGAATGGAAATATTGGTGCACGTTTACTCAAGATGAAAGTGAGTAGTTTGGTACGGGTAGCCAATTAGTAACTCTATACATAAATTTCCCCTTTTAACTAGTGATCTCTTCCATTTTTGTGGTGATCTTACAAAATTGTAAATGATCCGTTTAGTTAATGATCTATTAATATCAATCGTAACCACTAATGAGTGACCCTATAAGAATCAACTATCCACTGATTTGATTCTTGGAAGAAATAGAGAATAGTAACAACAGAAAAAAGAGAGCTTGAACTTGGAAAATTTTCATATACATATTAGCTAGTTCTAGTGAATCAGTAAGTGTGTTATGAAATGAATATCTATATCCTAGAAGATCTCCATTTGATCAAAGGCACAGCCTTCTAAACTCTGAATATCAGACTCTAGAGAAGATAGTCTTTCTTCAGTAGAGTATAGAATTGGGAAACTGAATGGTGCTATGAAACTAACAAACCTGCTTTTAACTGTAATGAGAGAGTAATTTATTACCATCACTATTAAAAAAAAACCAAAAAAAATGAAATGGATAGTTTAAATAAGAATGAAGAATCGATCGTGATACGCATTTTGCTAAGACAGAAATTTCTCAAAGCTGACTCTTGAAGAGCAGAAGAATCAGGACAAATCAAAACATGAACACGGCAGAGGAAATTAGACGGAAATAGTAACAATTACACAAAGCTGCCCTACCAGAAACTTTCTGAAGCAGATGCACCAAATCAGGAGTTCTGAATGGAAATCAACAGACGATTATTTCAACATTAAACTCTATATGATGGCTTGTCAGATTTCTTAGGTTCAGCTCTTTTCATCTAAGAAGATTAGTTCAGTAGAATACAGTAAAGTAAAATTCAGGAAAAAAGGAACAAAACCTAGCTGCCCCATGCCTCCATCATCTATTTAATAGATCACCGGCCAAAATGTAAATAAAGAGAAAGTGGCAAGTTATTCACTTTCCAATCAGACAAAAATATGGCATTGCATCTTACACATAAGTTAAAGATTAACCATGCAGAAGCGCAGGAAAGTTTCCTACACAGAAGATAGCTCTGAAAGAAGCATACAGAAAGAATGGTTCATCTAATTGAATTCCAGCGGGAACCTTGAATGCTTCCTGTGTGAAGAAAAAAAGAAAGTTAAGAGTACAACTAAAGATGATAAGCTGTCGAGTAAATATTTATAAGAAAGCAGCATGTCATTGAATGGCCCTCGTGTACGCAAGAAAATTCAACCACTTCATGCATAAAACCAATAAACACGGTCCTGCGGAAAGATGCTATTCAAAAGATATCAAGTGGGTGGCAGCCATAAGAAAGAAGAGGCCAACGAATTAAACAACAGCCAATCCGCAGTTGGCCAACAGTTCTAGTGCCAAGAAGCCACTTTGCTCTTGATATAATGGCATACAACTTTTCATTAATAAAACTTTTAAACTTTTAATGGCCGAGGCTGCTAGATGCAGATGGCATAGAGCTGCCTGTGACTCTTCCGCACAGCCGAAACAAAATGAGAATGTATTTCCTTCCTCTATCAGTGATAGAGTGGAAACAATACAGTAATGAAGTGAGCTATTGGCCTTTTAAAGGAGAATGTATTTCCTTCCTCTATTGGTATATAGAAATTCTGTGCACCATTTACTAAGATGACATTGTATTTTTCACTTTTCGTATATATATGACTCGGTTTGAGATGTCTGCCCATCACAAATATGTTCTGTTCTTCTAGCCCTAAAAGCCATTACAGCATAGGTGGTTAACTGGTTATTAATAGCCAAACAAGCCAACACCAACGTCGATTCGAATATGTGAAAACATTACAACTAATGACAGTCCACAAGCAGATCATGATCCTTGACTATCGATGTACATAAATATCGAATTTTTTCGATTTTTAACTAGAATTTTCAAAAAAAAATTAGTTTCCTTTATTTTATAAGTACTCCGCCTCCCCGAATTTAAATCCCGACTCCGCCACTATGTACATTGTATCAATATTTGAGTCAGATGTACTTAGCTTTACCTTGAAAGCACGAAGATTTTCAAGATGACCTAAAATGAAACTAGAATCAATAATTTCCTCAATGAACAAACTACTTTCGCTCATATTATAAGAAGCACAACCAACAAAGGCTTACGCACCAGCATTTTAGTTAATTTCTCGTGGACAGAACATGCTTCTCTTAAAAAACAATGAATGTTACATTATGTCGACAACAGGGATTCGGAGATTAAGTTAGCCTTTTTAAATTTTAATCGTACCACCAAACAAGGAGAATTGCACACGATATAGTTAGCCTTTTTGCTCTATTCCACCGTACTACCATAAAAGAAGCATCAAATGATACATGCGCAATTAAAATTTCAAAGATTAGAAGCAATTCCGATCATAAATTCATAACATGTGCCCATTCCGATCATAAATTTAAAGATTGACAAACTCAAAGCCTCAAATACTCGCCCTCCCTGGACAAACCTTGTGTCCTTAAAAAAGAGGAAAAGGACAAGGCCTTCATGACATGCGGTCATTCCAATCATAAATTCATAACATGTGCTCATTCCGAACATAATTCAAAGATTGACAAACAAAACACCTCAAACTCATAACATGTGGTCATTATGATCATAAATTCATAACATGTGCTCGTTCCAATCGTAAATTCAAAGATCGAGAATCTAAATGCCTCAAATTCACAACATGTAGTCATTCCTGTTAAGAGTATAAAACCGATCTTTGGACTTCAACCATTCGCTCGAGCTTTTGGTTGAGTTGGTTTCATTGACAATTCCGATCATAAATTCACAACAGGTGCTCGTTCCGATCATAAAATTCAAAGATCGACAAACGAAACAACTCAAATTCATAACATCTACTCATTCCGATCATAAA
>JAUEKU010186374.1:0-18200 GCA_032274805.1 Gypsophila paniculata | reverse complement strand
AAGAGTACCATTACCGTCCATGATGATGAAACCGAACTTGTCATCAGACTCCAACAGTTCATTCAATGCTTCAGTATGGAATTTGTTGTCGCACAGGTACAAAGAAGCATTTATTGGCTTGAATGGCTCAAAATCAATAGTCACTTTCTTTTCCTTACCGTCATCAGTTACAATTGTTCCGGTGTAAAGCACAAGTCCATTAGGAGGGACCTTGTTATACAGCTTTAGCCTCTGTTGGGCAGATGTAATTGCCGCCAGCACCGACTGACGGTTAACCCTACTCTTAATGTTGGAAGCCGTTCCATACTCATCACCCAACATCTTAGTGACACGTGAGACCTGATCACGTGGAGGCATGATAAGAGAAATCATGCTTGTCCCATTTCCCCTAGCAGCTTCTAATCCTTTAATCAACTTCTTAATCTTCCATATTTCAATGTTCTTGTCGGTCTCATGGCTGTCCGACATCGTGAACCACAGAAAAGAGCAGCCTCACCTGCAATATGATGAAAAGTCCCAGAATTCGTAACTACTAAACACTAGCACTGTATTGAGACGCATATTTTTGAGGAAAAGTAAATAAAATCTCTCCATATTCAGCTTAAAAGCTGAATAGCACCATCATCTTAATAAATAAAACAATTAAAAGACAAAAACGAAAAAAAATATGAAAACTAGAAAGTGGGAGCCATTAAACGGTCTGACCCGGCTATATCTCTCACATACCCTTGGGATTTTTGCTACAAGATAACAAACTCATGGTAAATTTAAATGCATTTTAACTTCTTAATTTGGTTACGTCTACACTTAAGGATACATATAATTGTTTACGAACAAACTTGGTCGAAACCATATCTTGTGGAAATTGAGCTATGTCCACTCATTTCAAACTTGAACTAAACACACCTTAAGACAAAGTCAGCGAATAATGATTATTCCGAAACTCCAAAAACGACCAATTTCACATCGCTAGAAAAACTGAGCAAAGCTAGCAAACGGGTCTTCAGACACCCCCCCTTGTGCACTAGAAGCAAACAAACCTCTTTCTACAATTCTACAAACTTAAGGATACATAACATTGTTTACGGACAAACTCGGTCGAAACTACATCTTGTGGAATTGAGCTATGTCCACTCATTTCAAAGTTTAAACTTGAACTAAACATTACACATTACTTAAGACAAAATCGACGAAAAGAATGATTATTCCTAAACACCCAGCACAACTACTTTTATGAAGCAAAGCTAGCAAATGGATCTTAAACCTCAGAAATTCCTTTCCTTGTGCACCAGAAACAAACAAATCTCTCTATACAAACTTCGACCATCGTATCGCTAAAATTCAATGGTCGTAGCATGCACCATATCTACCTCAAATTGTGGTGGTTCATTAATTTCAGTCTCATGTTTTACGCCCCAAACTCCTCACATAATCATATCAACTCATCCTTCCTCAATTTTATGAACTTTGTACCGAATTTACCGAGTACCGACAAAGTACTACATCAAACGATTTTACCGGTTACTTCATAATACCTTAAATTCACACATTTCTCGACAACAACAAACAATTTTCATAATTTTACCTCAGAATTTTCAAAATTAATGAACACAAATCAAATTAATAAATTCAATTTCAACAAAATCAATTAACTTTCAGCTGAAACAAACAAATAATCACATAATCATACATCTATACAATCAATCAATCGTTCACAAAAAATACAAATTCTTTGGTGAGACGGTCTCGCAATAAATTTACTGTGAGATATCTCTCTCACACACACACACACACACAAAGATATTTACTCTTTCCTTTTTCAAATAGATTTTTGCAGGATTATTAAAAATCTCACGGTATAAGACGGTCTCAGACATTTTGCACAAACAAAACGAATCAAAATGATAAACGAATCATGAAAAACATGAACAAAATCGATAAAAAAAATCACCAAAATTCTCAAAAAAAAAAAGTCGAAATAATCGCAACAATTGAAGAAACACAAACAAAATCAAAAAAATTGAGAGTAAAAAAATTACGATAAATTCAAAAAAAGAAGAGAAATTAAACCTAGGATGTGCGATTTAGGATTGATCTGAGGAAATTAATTCGGTGGAGAGCAAAGAATTGTCGACTGCTCGATGATAAATTTGGGGATTTAGGGTTTGAGTTTGAGTTTAAGTTTCCCTAATTTTTTTATACTTTTGTTTTGACACGTTCTTTTAGTTGCGTACGTGACCCGTCATTTGTTGTCGTATTTTAGTTTGCTTGTGAGATCGTCTCGTTTCTATGATAATGGAAAAAAAATTTACGGTGGATTTTAGATTGTATGAAAGTTAAATTTTAGGTGTTGTTTAGTTATTCTGAATTGTGGTGAATAAGTGATTTTATATTCTCTTCCTTCAATTTTAAGTGATCCATTTGTTATTTTTCACTTGTCGAGGTACATATTACAACGACAATATCTATAGTTACCCATTATAAAAATTATAAAAATTTGATATTTGTATTACAAGGCCAATTGGCCATATTGATTCGTATATATCCGAAACTGAAATAACAGAGCATGTGGCCTGCATCGCTGCACGTTTGACCCGTTTGTCATGTTTATTTCAAGTTCATAATTTTTACTCTGTAATTATTATGTAAGCCATTTAGAATTGATACGTTTGTCAATATTTCATCATTTTCATTTATTCATCGAGTCTAACACATTGAAAGATACTATATCTTTAAAATTGAACTTTTTTTTTTTTTTTTTTTTACTTTAATATGATAATTTTTTTTCGAATAAAAAATCAGATAAATTTCATCTTTCTCGAATATTGATTATTAATCTAAGTTTCAAATATTTCAAAATTTGACTCCAAAGAAATTTAAACAAACTCAACTCAATTCAACTCAACTAATTTCCTAAAATATTGACCGATTTACTAAAAATCTAAAATTATTAAGAAAAAATAATTAAGAAAATATACCCAAAATATTCCGTATATAAGATAGATTATAAAGCAAAAAAACACCGTGTGCTCGCTAGTAGAAACACGTGGACCGTTGGATTAATTAAGATTAAGGGTAAATAATTGAATAGGAGTAAATCTCCAAAATCCAATAGGTTTAAATACCTCTCATATGTTGATATTTTCTTCCTTTCACACCCAAACAAATTTCACCATGAATGCTAGCCCTAGTGATAAAGCTTTTAACAACTTATCCAATGTTTTAGAAGACTACGTCGACATCGTTACGAAAATCGTGATAAAAAATAAGGCGATGGAAACGTTTCTCGACAAAACTCGTGCTAACCTTGATCACTTGAATGTTAACTTCCTTGATGCCGAGGAATTATCATACTTACGCTCGAATTCAGAGTCAATTTCACAGTTAGCTCTTGAGTATGAAACCGCTTCCAACATTAAGATTAGGGTTAACCGTCAGTCGGTGCTAAAGCTGTATAACAAGGTCCCTCCTGATGGACTTGTGCTTTACCCCGGAACAATTGTAACTGATGACGATAAGTAAAAAATCTAGTAAAACCGAGACAAATCTACCCATACTTCTCAGTTCTCACTGAACATTTCTCAATTGAAAAACTTTCATCAATTTAGCATAAAAAGACTTAAAACTGACAGCAAAAACACTAGAGTTCTATATACGTCTTTGCTCAACTGAGTTGCTTCTGATACAGAAGGCGTAGGAGCTGGTCCGAAAGTTGGAACATCAGTCATGTTCTCCTTCGAGCAACTGTACTTACATCGACTAGGACGAACAACTCTATAAACACCGCTGCTAGTTAGTACATAAACGTCTTTGTTCACGTCTTCACCAAACGAGAAAATGTAACCCATGGAAGGGGCAGTACTCCCTGGGACAGAGCTGCAGCGCATTGGACTGTCTGTAGCACAACCGATGGATAGAAGTGTAGTGTTGAAATTTCCGCTATTTTCCGGGAATTCAATTCCTTGCCATATAGGCCCTCCATATAAATTGGCATACAAGTACCTGCACATCAAAAGACGTTTTAATCTCCGCCACTGATTTAACATACTTGGTAAATTGGTAGTCAGTAGATGACAATTTACTAACCTTCCATACATACAAGGGTCAGTTAATGATCGATAGAAGAAACCGCCAGCAATCGATGCTGATCCTTCTTTTGAGCTCACTGCAGAATGTTTATAACCCATCACTGGGTAAATGGGATTAATGGAGTTCTTAGAAGTATTTCCCCCAGGCGATGTAGAGGGAGTGTAAAGATAGGTGCCCTCATAAACGCGCCATCCATAGTTTCCGCCCTTTGTGATTATGTTCACCTCTTCATACTTGTCCTGCAAAGCAACGACAAACGTATTCCCATCAAATGCTGTTTCAACATTAGCCAGTGTAGCATTATAAACTATAGCAAAATTCGTTAAGGCGAGTTTGGGAGAGTCTAAGTAGTGGCGTAACCACAAATGAGCTAATGTGGTCTTAATATTTTGCAAGTTCTTATACAACACGAGTATGTTTAACAGTGTTAGATTTGCCTGATCAATTATGTATAAAGCTTAAAATCTGTATATAGATGACGTCTTACACAGCTATACGAAAACGAAACTAATAATGACCTCATACTCTATATATTTCATTCTCATGTAGTCACTGTTAGGTTTAGGCGGACCCAAATTTCTGAGTGATACACTGATACATGAGTCTCATACTCAATAAAAAGAAATCCCGAAATTAGACGAAACAAGAGATTCATACCTGTCCGACATCTGCACACATAAAGTAGGAAGGCCTTTCAGCATCAAAACTACATCTCCAAGGATTTCTCAGTCCTAAGGCCCATATTTCAGGCTGCGACCGATTATCATCAATATAGGGGTTGTCTTTTGGGATACTGTAGTTTCCCCACAGGTCCAGTGTACTTTTATCTGCTGCACCTGTAGACGATGAGACGTAAGTTTTTAAAGATACCAGATTGGTCTGAAATGGACACAAACTAAGAAGCTGACATTAAAGAGCAGAAATCAAGTAAGAGATCCGAAGCATGACATTAAATCTCGATTTCAGAGTAGTGCTCCACAACAGATCCTGGATTTTCCTTTGACATTAGTATGCCAGAAGCACAAGGTAATTCAGTAAGCTTTCATTAGCATAAATCAGGTATCCGAGGATCACAAGGGTATACTTACGTGGAACTTCGTCAACATCAAGTCTCATAATTTTCCCAAGCAACGATTTCTTGTTTTGAGAAAAGTTATACGGATCCCCGGCTCCTCCTCCATCTCCCATCATAAAGTATAGATACCCATCTGGTCCGAAAAGAACTTGTCCACCATGATGAGATGTAAACGGTAAGCCTATAGTAAGTATTCTTCTGACCTCTGTCGGGTCTGCAGATGTCGCCTGTATTCAAAATTAGACAGGTACGTACTTGTTAAGCATAATGTTCCAAACAGAGAGAAGAGTAAATTTCCCAGTCACTAAAGCTTACCATAGCTGGCTGTGAATTACTCCCATTGGCGGTGAATTCAGCTATAACAGTCTGATATTGACACGGCTGAGCACCATTATCAGACGGTAACTTTGAGGGGTCACAGTTAACATCCGAGTTACAAGCACACCGTCCTCCACACGCTGGCCAGGATGTCTTATCACAGTTAAATGAAGCGAAGAAACGACCATTCTCAGCGAATTTCGGATGAGCAGCTATACTCATCAGCCCAAACTGTGCATCAAAATGTACTATATCACTCAAGTCCAAAAATGGACTCGACTCATCAACTTCAATCACTCCATTCGACCCCACTTTAGGCAACGTCGCCAACCAAATCTTTCCCTCTTGGCTTGAGAAGAAAGCCCGATTAGAGCCATCCGGGTGGGGTACCATATCAAGGTAAGACCCATTACCAATTTTCTCGAGACACAAACCAGATGGAGCACTAGGAGCTCCAGTAGCATTCAAAGTTACAGGCTCTCCATCAAAACACACTGAATCATTATCAGAAGATTTACCAAAGGCATTGCAGAAGTCGGAGTTTGACCGCCACATGTCGGTGAGCTTGGTCAACTTGGAGCTTACATGGGACCCACCTTGACCTTTTAACGAGGGGGCAAAAGGGGAATTTTCTACTGACACATTGAGACATGTATTCCATACTTTTGAGCAGAAATTGGTGTCTGCTTGGCTTGAAGTAGAGTTGCACAGTACAGGAATTGAGTTGGTTTTGCTATCAAATCGGAATAGTTCAGCTGAGAATTGGTCACATTGCTGTAGCGATCAAAACCACAAACGTTTAAAATTTGATTTTTCACGGAGTAGTATTTTGTAAGGGAAAACAAATCGACAAATAATTAGGAACGCAGAAGTTATATGAACATGCCTGAAGGTGTCAATGAGACTGTGCAACCTGGTGGTTCACAACTACAGTACACTACTAATTGACATGTATCTCGAAAACTTGTATTTGTGGGTTCGAACACCAAACATGTGACGTTGTGACAGGCTGGTATTGAAACTAAAGTGTTAACCAGCAGAATGCAAATTTTCCCGGAAGATATAATTTTCGAGAAGAAACTAAAATAGTGTTCCTAGTGGTACTGAAATTCCGTACCATTGTATGACATGTCTATCAAAAACCTCTATATATGGGGACGGATATCAACCATGTGAAAGGGTGGCATGAAAAGCACTCCGTCAGTAATTATTTGCTTAAACAGTTCTATAATTTGCATTAAAATCAGTAATTCCACCACAATAATAAGGAAAATTAAGACTTACAGAACAAAGGATTGATTTCACAACAGAGGCACAGGCCGAATTCGACACATCCATAGACTGAAATTGCTTCTGCAGCTGCACATCCTGTGTAGCATTGCAGCATGAACTCTCATTGTAAGGACAAAACTTCAAAGGACTCTTCAAAGTTATAGGATAGCCTTCAGAAAAACCGGAAAAAAAAATAAAAAATAAAAAATAAACCATCAAATGACATCAAACATACTGTAAGAAGCAACGACAACCGAACCAGTCCCAAAATCGATTGAAGTCAGCTGACATGAATTATCGTCAAAAACCTTCCATTTACAATAAACAACATATACTATAATAAACAACATAGGAAAAGAATGTGAACCTTTATAGAGGACACAACAACAACAACAACAAAGCCTTAGTCCCATAGTCGATTGGGAACGATTAACATAAATCATCATCTAAAACAGTCCATTTACAATAAGCAACAAACTATAAGAACCAACAACGTTGGCAAACAATGTATACCATACATATAACTTGAGTCAATGAATAGAGGATACAACAACAACAACAACAAGAACAACAACAATGCCTTAGTCTCCAAATCAATTAGAATCGGCTAACATGAATCATCATCTGAAACCGTCTAATTACAATGAGCAACATACTATGAGAAACACCAGTGGAAACAGAATGTAAAGCAAGGAACTCACTTGAGTCAATGCATAGAGGATGAGACAACAAATCATCAGCCAAAAACAACAAACTCAAGAGACAAAAACCAACAACACTTGCAACACCCATTTATGAAAAAAGCAACAAAAACAAAAGTCAAAATCAAAAATCCATGAAAAAAATACTGACATAGCATGTTTTATAACAACTTCTGAAGATTTTAAATGATACACCCATGACTAATAATATAATTTAGTAAATTACTGGTCAAATATACTAGTTCATAGTCATAGTCATTGAATTATATGTCAATGTCATTATTGGTGTCTTTAATTAATCAAATATTATCCATCTCCTAGGATAATACTCTATTTTATTCCACGGTGGGTCTCATATGAGCTTGTATTAGAAAATTGTTTGATATTTTTTCATCTACTTGCTACCTTTATTCAGTAAACACAATTTAAACGAAAAGGAACAATGTAACGTAAAAACGTCTTACATGAGAATATGCTAGTATCATTAAAAAGAATTATGGGCAGCCTTCAGTTTGACTTTATAAGTTTTGACTAGTGATAAGAAAAGTTAGTTGAGGAGATTGAGGGGTGTGTTTTTTTCAATCAATGTTTTGTTATGGAAACCAAAGTTGGTTGGTTCTGCAGTCATTTAGTTGTTCTTCATCACCCATTATTTTAATATTGTCATTAATTATAATCAAAGGTGGTGCATGTGAGCAGAAAACAACTTGTGTCACATAATAAAGGCAACCTTTTCAAAAGAAAGACCACACACTGAATAAACAATTATAAACAATTATATTCACACTCACAAAAAAACCGTCGTAGGCATGCGACTATTTTACACAAGACTTACTTTTCTTGACTTTTTAAGAAGAAATTAAAAACTAGACTGAGGTAATGCTGACACAATCAATAAAGAGTAACACATTACACATTACACTATCATCACATTCACACATATATCCTCACCAAAGTCAGATAAAGTAGCACAACTTCCACCAGTATTGTATGGTTCAGTGTTCGATTGATTTCGGAGAACATATTCGAGTTTATTTAACGCAATCTACCCTGAAATAAAGTTCACACGTAAAGTATTGTAACAACATAGTTCGTGACATAACTTCGTATTAAGAGTTACGTACAATTGTATTTGAGTATGTTAGAATGAAGATCATGTGATACTACCATCATAACACAAAATTACTAGTAGCACTATAAAATTATCGTAACACCATAAATTTAGAAGCACGATGGTGTGAAAACTAGTAACTTGTATACCTCTAAAACAACCATACACCAACAGCTTCAAAAAGCAAATTGAAAGTGTAATCAAATTTCTCGACTGAAACAGTATCTAATTGCACTGAGAGTTGCTTTTCATGGTAAAGCATTGAAGTCAAAAGAAGTAGGTTGATCTCCTAGTAGGAGAAAAATAAAAATAAAAACGTGTAGAAAAAAATCAAATAAATAAAAATTTCGTGTTATTTTAACATGAAAAGATATTTTAGTCATGCTTTATTTTCATACAACCGTCACAATCTTCGCGAAGAGAAGTTAATACCAACATACCAAGGAGTATTCACTTATCCAACAAAAATTACACAAGTAAACGATTCGAAATAAACGACACAACTTTACCATTATTAGTTTGGATGAAGACATTTGAAGGGAATACGACGGATAGGAGATGAATTTCGTTGTTTGGATAGCGAGTTAGGCAGAGGGAAATCAAGAGGATTAATTTTCTTTCCCGTAAGCCGAATCAAAATCCTTCTGGATAGAAAGATTTTGGATGAAAACGGGCATTGTTCCCTCGGCCCCCCTCTTTCACTTCCCTCGAAATACAGTATCCAAACAATACCTAATCGCGACTCTAACCTAATTTCCAAGATGATAATCCAACATAGGTAACAAACACATAGATTACATACTCCATCATGAGATCCCTTCTAGGAGTTGAAGAGGAAGAAGATATGGGTGCCTGAGTGGGCTGACTCAAAGATGTACTTGATCGTGTGCCCTTAGAACACACGAAATCACATCGACTTGGACGAGCAATCTTGTAGACACCGGAACTCGCCAATAAATAGATGTCTTTTCTGTTATCTTCACCAAATGAAAATGCATATCCAATAAAAGCATCATGGCTGCCTGGTTTGGTGTTGCATTGCACTGGAGAATCCTTTGCACATCTCCATGGCATTCTTTTACTTGTAAACTTCCCACGCTTTTCGGGTTGCTCGGTCCCAACCCATACCGTATTTGCATATACATCAGTGTAAAGATACCTAAAAAATCGTTTTATAACCGTAAGTCAACTGATATTTTCTCGCAATATACGATGGTTATTAATTGATGTTCAAGTAAATCAGTGTCACTAACCTTCCGAATAGGCAAGGATCAGTGTTGGAGCGGTAAGTATACCCGCCTATAATTGAGGCAGCACCAGTTTTTCTTGTCACCTCTGAATCATTGTATCCCATGACAGGAAAAATCGACTTGATTGCCTTACTTTCGGATGAGTTTGGTTGGTTGTGAAGAAATGGACCCTCATAAATAGGCCAACCATAGTTTCCTCCTTTGGTTATCAAGTTTACCTCATCAAATACAGCCTACACAACATTCAACACATGCTCATCTTTTGAATGTCACCAAGTACACTGATAAAAGGTTGTACGCTAAGTCGACTTAATTACAGCAGCTTCAGGATGATGACTTCCAATTATTGAAACGAGTTAAAAGTTGAAACCACAAGGAGTAATACATCCAATTTGTTGAAACTGTGTTTTTTCCCCGATGTAAAGGGAGTCACAATAGCAATTTTATGCAGATAGACACGGGTCACTATTACAGTATTACCACTACTTAACGACATTACCTGTTAGCTGACAAACGTTAAACTTGGACGCAAAAAAATTATGTAGATGGGATTAGTGAAGAGATTGATCTTAGATAATTCTAGATAGAGGGAAGAAAAGAGTCATACATGACCAGGATCGCCACACAGGAAATAGGAAGGTTGTTCTGAATCGAAGCTACAACGCCATATATTGTGAAAACCCATGGCCCATATTTCTGGCAAAAGCTCCTTGTCCTCAGAGTAAGGATTGTCCTTCGGAATGGAATAGTTTCCCCACTGATTTACATTGTATTTTCGTTCTTTTGCACCTGAAATAAGGTTTTATTGGCAAATGCAGTAAGTGACCAAATCCCAGACTTGTGTAAACATAGCTTACGAACATTGAAAGACATTCATGTTGAGCAATGCAATGTCATAGATGAATCTGTGTTACTTGGGCTCTTTTAGAAGTATCCAGCACAAGTCCATGCTCAAGTGCCGAGTGTCGGACATGTTCGCACGAGTTATATTAATAGTTGGAGTAACGTGCAAATTAAGACTATTAAGTATTTCTCCGTAACAGATTGTTTGTACGAGAAAAGGAAGTGTGGCTTAAAAGAAGAGAAGTTACTGTCATGATTAAAAGCAGAAGTAAAACTAGAGCTTAAGGTGCTTAACTGGGTAACCTATCGACATCAATCCTCAAAATCTTTCCAAGAACAGATTTCTTATTTTGCGAAAACCTGTAAGCAGCTTCTTTCTGCGACTCATCTCCGACAAGATAATAAAGGTATCCGTCTTCAGGACCAAAGAGAATTTGACCAGCATGACCGTCATGTGATGGAAGACCCATTGTAAATATTCTTCTCACTTCCGATGGATTTGCATTTCTTGCCTGAAAATTGATTACTCCGTATATTATAGTACAAACAACTTAAGAGAAATGACATATGGTTTTACAGTGACCTTTGTGTAAGATGGTTTTGCACAAGCACAAGTATTTGTGTGAAACTACTGCTCTTAACTAGTAGTAGTATATAACATACCGATGTATGCTTAGGACGAGTACTATTAGCGCTAAACTCGGCAATGACATTGTGATACTGGCAAGGCAGGAGGCCATCATCAACACCAAGATTTCCAGGATCACAGTTTGCTTCTCTGTTGCATGCACACCGCCCTGAACATCCTGCATGCTGAAGCTTATCGCAGGTAAATGAGACAAAAAATCGCCCATTTAGGGCAAAGTTTGGATGAAACGCAGTGCTCAATAAGCCAAGTTTGCTTTGAAAAAGAACTTGGTCAGTTATGTCTAAAAACGGTTGAGATACATCGATATTAAGAGCTCCAATTGATCCATTCTTAGGCAAGGTAGCCAGCCATACTATGCCCTCTTGCGACGTCAAGAATAAGCTGTCAGAACCATCTGGATTAGCAGCCATACTTACGTATGAGCCATTTCCGATTTTCTCTATACAAATCCCCTGATTCGGCACTTGACTCTCACTGATATGGCATGCTGGCTTATCCTTAGGTGATCCACCAAAAGCTTTACATATTTCTTTCTTTGATAGGCATTTCTCAGTGAGATTAGTAGGAGAAATATCAGTGGTTCTCTGAACTGATTGAGCAAATAAGGAATCGTAAATGGACACGTTTCCACATGTGTCCCACAATTTTGTGCAGAAATCAATTGAAGCATCAATCTTAGACTGATATTGCTTCACTGATGATGCAGAGGTGCACAAACAAGGTGTACTTGTCGTGCTATTGCGTGTATCAAATAGTTCGGCAGAATATTGATCACATTCCTGCAACATGAAAGCAGAGAGTCTTGTTCAGAAATCGCTTTGCGGTAAAGGGTGAAAAACTACAATAGGCCTCAAGGGCTTCCGCCTATGGTACAGTAGGGGACAAAGGGGGTTGAATGCCCGCACGGCCGCACCCAACACTTGTGTTGGAAACATAAACACTATTTACCGATGACTGTGACGAAATATGTTTCGACAGACCAAATTGTTCAGAAATGTGAGTTAAATAGTGCCACATACTCCAATGACGGTTGAAAAAAAGACTCATATGACTTATGACTTATGAGTCTAAGAGAATCAGTCGTTTTCCTAATACAGTTCCCCGGGAATGTTCACCTCAAAATAATACACCAAGCACAAGTCATTCCAGATGAGCCACAAAAATATAAACACCATTCTGAATCTAAAACAGAGAAAGAATATTAACAGGAACAAAACTATTGGTAACGAAATACCTCACAAAGGATTGACTGCAATACAGAAGCACAGTGCACGTCAGAGACATTCAATTTGAACTCTTTCAGCAACTGGCTATCTTCACACGAGTCGCAACAAGAAATTCCATTAGATTGATACAAAAAAAAAGACTTCAAGAGGACACCCCAGTCTAGTAGACATTAAGTACCCGACACCTGCAGTACTCGAACACGGTAGGAGTATTTGACATGGGCATGTATCCCATGTGGGACTCGGCTATATTTTTTATAATACTCATGATTTGGGTTCAAAATAAAGTGTCAAAGTGTCACACCAATGTCGAAGTGTCGAGTGTTGGACACGGGTACGAGAGGTAAATTGAAAAGTTAAGAGTAACATAGCACAAAACAATGCGAAAGAGAAATGATGGAAAAGACTTACTTAAGCTGGTGCAGAGAGGAAACTGAGAAGAATAAATGAGAAAATAGACAGCATACAGTAGGAAACTGATTCTAACTGCAACCATATTCTCGGCTTTTCGAATCTAAAGCCGATTCTTCAATTTTTGGGTGCATTCTAGAGCTGAATTTAAACCATATTCTCAAAGTGGATTCACCAAAGCAATGTCACTTGTCAGCAGATAAGATTAATTAATCTCATTAAGTAAAATTTAGTTTTTGGGATTAACAATGAAGCTCACTCCAAAGCTTCCATAAACATTGGAATTTGCATGAGTAGGTTTAGGCTTCCTAGATTTTATGCAAGTAGATTGCAGCTTTGCCAAGGAAATTTACAACTACCGTAAGTCTTATGAAAAACCGTCTTACAATCCCAAATCCTAAGATCTGCAATAGATGAAGCTATATCAATTAGGCAATTAGAATGTGATAAAAAAATGGTCTTGTGCAATTTGTTGTGAAAGTCCGTCTTTTATTGCAGATCTTACGACTTGAGATTGTAAGAAGGTTTTTCAGAACACTTGTTTCAACAACACCATTATATTAAGTGAATAATGTGAGGATACTATGAGAATGTCACCATATTGTGTCTACCTATGAACACAACTTACACAAGTAGCTGCATGTGTAAGTGTGCCAGTATGTGTGTGACAAAATTAGTGGAGAGCAGGAATAAAACTAAGGATTTATGGGACCTTAGATTCAAGTGCAACTATTATTCTGTCTCCTAAATCAGATGCAACATATGAAACTGTGCATAGTTTACTCTTACCTTGAGAAGCCATAGAAAACACAACAAAAGCATGATACTACAGTAACTAAAATGCAAGAGTTTGATTGGTTACAGTATATCTGATGTTATAAGCCTTCTCTCTTCAGCCATTGGCCTTTGCACCTTGCTATTGACAAAAAAAATCATAGGTTAGTACCGTATAATTTAGCGTACATTTGATCGCCTTACCTTACCGTAGACGGGAGTCACTGAAACACGAAGATAAGGCTCCAATCATGTCATTTGTAAAAGCACATGATAGATTTCAAAACGTGTTTACATGTGATTTATCATTTATGCACGCAGTGAAGGCGCTCTTAGTCTAAAAACCAAGATGGAAAAAGAATAAAACGTGTTTTGGAGACTTAGGTCACCATAACAACACGCATTTATCTGCCACTGAACCAACACAATATATATCGAAGAATGTAATATGCAAATTTTGCAGCTAATCTATGATGCATTCGAAAAGAGAATGTTTGAGGAGAACGGAGAATTCAGATCACAATTCGCAAATACCTAGAGACAGCATCGATCATTTTGTTATGGCCAGGGGTTAGAATGGCTACTCCGTGTGCAGTAAGAACAGATGCATGGTTCAAATCGTCAGATGACCATTTTACAGACCGTTTATTAATACCGCCTCATTTTAAGTATTATTCCCTCCATTCCACAGTTTTTTTTCATTTTGCCAAATTATGTGAGAGATTCTATATAATGATAACAGCATGTTGGAATGCAGAGAGTACAGTTTTCTGAAGGATTATTCTTGGCTCAAAAAAGCAGTCGACATTTTAGACATCTCACATATCAAAGAAGAAAACAGCTGATCACAGAACAAATCTTACAAATACTAGGCAAAAAAAGCAGAATTTTCCGAGATTCAAATTGATACATCTTGCTTACAATTAGCTTCACCAAGAGAGAAATTAATCACACTTAAAGAAGCCCATAAATGTGGCGATCTTAGATCAAAACAATCAAAACCGAAAAACAAATATTGGACTGGCTCAATCCTCAAAAATATAGCCAAATTGCAACTATTCTATATAATCACACTCCTGAGTCCTGACCCTTTCTTTTTATGGTGTCAGTAAAAACGTAACCGTCTAAGCACAACAGACTTATAATAAGCCCTTGTTCGAAAGAACAAAATCATAACAACAAGAAAACCTAGAAAGCTAACAGATGCCAGGATAAAGAAGGATACCATGAAGCAGTGAGTACCAAAGCAAGCATTGCCTTCTCCTGCTTCTTGGTCATATATATGCCCTATTACCCACACTGAGAGAACGTAGGTTCCGACAGGACTTGCTACAGCAATGGTGTTGAAAATTGTACCCATATGAAGTACGCCGAATATCTCTGAAGTAACGGTAGGCATCAAACTCCACTGTGAGCCATAACAAATACCTACCAAGACGGTTCCTATGTACAAATTCCCTGGAAACCCAGAAGCTATGATCACATGTCCTGCACTCATTGTTGCTAGAGTGATTGCCATCAGTGCCGGCCTTGGCCATCCTCTCTGGCGTAATAAGACGTCAGATACAAACCCGGCTCCAAATCGGCCCAAGAAATTCCATATGGACCATAAAGAGACCAATGAATTGACCTTGGGTGTCGCATAGCCAAGAGACTGTCCGATCTGGCTCAAATTGTTTACTGTGGCAAGTCCTGATCCCATTCCACATGCCATCGAGACAAACATCAACCAGAAGTTCACGCTTTTCAGGGCTTCAATGATATTCATGCTTTCTCCTGCTGGTATAACGTCAAGAGAACTGCCAGGCAGTCTCTTATAATCATCATCTTTATCAGCCACGAATTTCTCAATTTCGGTTGAGTTAGCTTCGTTGTGAGATTTTTCATTGTTGATAGCATTTACGGCAATCTTGAGAGGTGAAAGGAGGAGTATCAATAGGCCGACAAGGGTAATGTAATGTACCCACTGCGGGAAGTCAAAAATATTCTCTAGTATAATGAGCACCATCAAATACGCAGCCACAACAACAGTTACTATGGAGAAATCGTTGAGGTGCTTCTTGTCGTGCTCTTTACTTCCTGGGCTGATTTTCACCAAAAACATCAGGACGAGAGTAACTGTACTTGGTAACAAAGCAATCAATAAGATGAATGTGGCAGGCTTCCCTTTGAAGAAAGTTTGATAAATTTGTATTAAGATTGCTCCAGTCAGTCCGAGACAACCCTGCCATAAGAATCAAAGAACTGTCAGAAAAACATTCTTTACGGTCCTACACCGAAGTGTAAAGTGGTTGACGAGACACAAATCAAGCATCCTTGTAGAACACAGATAACAGCTGGTAGCTACCAAGCTTACAAGAATGGTAGACAGTATACACCAAGGACGTAATGGATTAATCGATGCACACCAGAATGAAATCCTACCAACTTTTAATGTAACAAAGCCTTCGATTTTTAGAATCTAAAAAGCCAGCAATCTCACGATATAAACAACTATAATGTTGTATACTTGTATCTGCTTTCTTACAGTCAAGATTAATCATCAAATAGAAATATAATTTAGAACTTAATTTAGTTCAACAAAGAAAGTGGCTTTTGGACGCGAAATAACATCAAGCTAATGAAATATTTTCTTCAAATTCAGAAGACATAACTGAGCCTAGCACAAAAAATTGAAACTGATGATATCATCATCTTGCTAACAAACAATAGGTTTAATTATTCTTAGCCAATAACTGCGAGGCAAAAAGATAACAACGACAATGATCATGAAAAGAAGACATTACCTTCAAGATCCCAACAATGGTCCCGCTATAATCAGGGAAGTTCAGCACACCTGTGACAACATTCGCAGTACTGAAGAACGTCTGAGAGTGAGCAGCAATGAACATCAAGAAGCACATGACAGGCACAGGCAACGGCGGAATGTATCCAACAACAGAAAGCCACATGAAGAAGTAACCGAAGAAGCCCTGAGCTGCCCCAAGAGCAAGGACAAACCAAGGTCCACCATACCAGCGATGCGTGGCAGAGGCCACGGCCGCATAGAGTAGGCCAGAAATAACACCAGCATTTCCACCAATATCCTTAAAGACTGAGACTGTGTCGAGGGTCGACTGATCATAGGATTGGGAGGATTTAAGGACAGGTGAGTATATGCTAAAGGCATATGTAACACCCATGATCGCTTGTATCCATATGCTTGCAACTGTTGCTATCCATCTACTGCTAGAGTTAGTTAAAATACGGTCGGAATTGTCCATGGCAATTGTTTGCATATACAAAATTGTTAACTTATTATGTTTTTTCTTTTATGAAGGAGAGAATCAAAATGAAGAAAAGGGTGGCAACTGTTTAATAATATAAAAGAAATGGTTGTAGTTTGCACGTTTGGAATTAGTCCCATGAATATAATACAGGGCAAAATCAATAACAATATGATGCTGACCCTAGTATAATGAGATATGGAGTACAATATTAAAGCAAAAGATCAACAAAAATTCTGACCATATCTTTCAAAATCATGCAATTGTAAGAGTTGGTTAACTTCTATCAAAAAGATGATCAAAAGTTCTGCAGGTAGAAAAGTACCAAAAACAGGAAAGCAGACAATCAAACAGCTCATGAAACAATCATAGTTATACTCAATTCAAAGTTTCAAGTAGGACCGGTGTATGAAAGGATCAGTTTTATATTGTTCCATTTCACAAATGTGAATATGAGATAATTTGTTTATACGTGTATGGTGGTCCCGTTTGGATACTTCAACTATTAAGTCCCACATTTATCCGATAGAAGGGAAACTGCGGTTGTGTGTCTACAATTGTAAACCAGATTATCCAACTCCAATCAAGGTCTAAAAAAAATTAGCTTAGACTCTAACATTAACACGCGGTCAAAACAACTATAGATGAGCAAAACTCGATAAGATACGGAGTCATCAAATGTCCTGCAAACTCTGGCTAAAACAGAAAGACTCTTTCCTTCAACATGATTAGAAATATAACACAAGTATGAGTACACACCTAACATGGTAAACACTAAATTATTAATAAATAAAAAGAGCAAGCAAATTTGAAGTGTACAAAGCAATATTCCAGTAGATCTCTTCCAAATTTCCAGGCTAATATAGTCAATGTAAAACATGCACCCAATAAAAAAAAATAGGAAAGGGACATCAATGCATATAAAGAAACATGTCCCTATTATATCATTCATTACTATATTCCAAAGGCCAAATTTCAGCAAAACATTAATGAATATTTCAACAAAAGCCAATAATGTGGATAATGTGACCTCCCAAAAAATCATCCTAAGCCTTACAGACTATCTACCTAGGGTCCCACACTTAAAGACCCTGTCATAAAAACTTCGGAAAATTCACGTGGTACTCCTGAACTTTGCCATTTTGCACGAAATGTCCAATTTTTTGATTTGGAAAACTTTAAAAGGCCATAACTTGAGTTTACGAGTTCAGAAAG
>JAUEKU010186157.1:0-18223 GCA_032274805.1 Gypsophila paniculata | reverse complement strand
AATAATCATTAGAAAATATATTAAAAGATTACCAATTTTTGTGAGAGTGATTTTGGAGGGAAAATTTTTAATGAGAGTGCGACACGTGTCCCTAGCATTAGTGAGCGCGTTCTCTTTTACTCCGTAGTATATAGTAAATGATGAAGAAGCAATGGTGGTTCTTGATAAAGATATGGACAAGGGGAGGGCAAGGCTTTAAACACAAGGGTCATTTAGAGGTCGAAAAGGCAAGTGTGCTAGACTGCCCGTGACTATACTACAGTTGACAGCCTTATTGCAGAATGCAGATCACGTGAAGAAGAATTTTGTATATCAAATTGGGTTGAAAACAAGAAGCTTAATAGGTTTACCTTGGTCCCAGAAACGATATCAACACCATGTTTGGCATGGTTGAGTGCTGCAACCATCCCTATGAGGGCAGATCGTGCATCTCCTTCCTCGTATACACTAGTAAGATAGTTGTGCATCTCAATTATTCCCTGTTACCAATGGCAAACTTATTAGATCACCAGGAAATAGTTCTGCGTTATATTTGCAATAAAATATTAATGGTAGGTTGTGGATACCCTTTGATCAAGCTCGGCAACTTCATTCATGACACCTTTGAACCAATCAAATGAACCTTGTTCCCTAGTGACCCAGTAGAAATAGGCGTTTGTGGTCCTCAAAGGCTTTTTTTGTTTTGGGGAGCCGATGTTTATATCTGGTACAGGGTAAAGATCAGCTGCCTTCTCCTGGTAAGAGACATGAGAAAAAGAAAAATGTATGCTCAAAAAATTGTTTTGACTATGAAATCTAAATATACATTAGAAATTTAGAATAATACTGGGGAAAAACAAATGTGTAGTTCTAAATTGCCGATCATTATAGGGCAAAGAACTCACTTCTTCCTCCTCCTTTTTGATAATGTTGTTAATCAGATCTTTTAGGATACTAATGAATGGTGTCGCGCCAATACCAAGACCGACAAGAAGCAGTACATCATATTTACGGTAATCTTGAGCGGGAGCACCATATGGTCCATCTATCAGCAGCTTCGGCAAACTGAGACCATCAAAAATCAAGTTAAATACAAGCCATCGTAGAAACAGCTTAAATGCTGAGAGTTACAGGAAAAAAGATGAAGAATGACCTTTTCTTTCCCGTTTCCTCAGCTCTGAGAAGCCCACTTTTACCAGGTACGGGAGCCTCACATGCCTCTGTGAATACTCTGTGAAGTTCCTGCGTCCAATCACCAAGTTTGCGGACGTGGATGCTGATGAAGTCATCCCCAGGAGAAGAAGTGATTGAAAATGGGTGCCTGGAAGAGAGTGGTGATTCATGAATAATTACACGGATATTCATATTCAAAGTTCAAACGACAGGTCAAGAACATTATTTGACAACTATATGGCCTCTAATCTATAGTTTGTGCCAGACCTGATATGTGAAAAAACGGGTTACATACCTGCAAATTTTCAACATACGCATTTAATTTACCTCAAAGAAAAATGCCTTGACAATGTATATCATGTTATGGAAAGTTTACACAGCACTGTGTTGATACTGACGTTGATATATATGGTCTTGTATTACAAGTTGCTTCTGGTGGCAATTGTGAGTTGATAAATAGCTTAAAGTCCAGAACAATTACTTCTCTGGCAGTTTACAGGACATCATGTAGCATATGAATTGTACACAACAAAGTCAAGTAAGGTATTTTTTACGAGTACTGCATGTAAGACGTAACTGGGAAAATAAAAAACGAATGTCCTGGCAGAAAAGAAAGAGCCCAACAGGAGCACAAAGTACGGAATGATTAGTTCTCAGAAAGCTTAGTGATATTTTACCATTCAAAGGAAGAAACAGCTGGGCACTGAACAAACATGTACTGCCCACTCTTGTAGCGGAATTGAGTGGGCTTCGACATTTGCAGAGTGAGGACATTTCCAGGATATATAGCTACCTAATTTAAAGAAAACAATTTATCAGCGACATCCTAGATGTTAAGACACAACGTATTCGCAGTCATACATGCACATTTCTAAAACACACAGCTTGAGACGGTACTTAAGCAGACTAACCTTCAAAAGACGGACGCTGTACAAACCAGATCGAAAAAGTCTCAAGGTCCTTTCCCACGCATACAGCAGCACAGGAACAGACAGATACATCCACGTCTGTGATTATGGATCAGGAAAATATAATTTGAAATTATCCATTAGCTAGCTTTAGAATGAAAATTTTAAGAATAGTGAAAGAAAAATTACCGTCTTTTTGTACCACTTGTGGATAAGATAAAGTTTTATCCCATGGATGATTAGACAAATGTAGACGATGACGAAAAGATGGTGGGAATACCAGAAGGCATTGAACCCTGTGAATCTATCGAAAGGCTTAGGCAGCTTAACAAGGCCACGTCTAAATTTTCGAGAAGCCAAAGTGAAAGCTATTGCCATCAACACAACCATTATGATCCCTGTTACACCTGCCCACCCATGAACTATTTGCCAATATGTAGGTTTATGACCATTATAACTAAAGTCACTCAAGTAGAGCATAAAGTCTGCTGTTGATGCCCGTTCTAGCCTCACAAAGTCGCATGAAAGATGGAGGCCAACATGGACGAAGGTACCAAGCACAATGGCCCCTGCAACAATCTGCAGAAGTTTCACAGTGAAATTTAAGCGCACGTCCATGGGCATAAAACGAGCAATGCATTTAAATATTGCGAAGCACGTCATTCAGTCATAAGTTCCGAACTGATTGTTGAATGACCTATAACGATTTCAATGCAGCTTAAGTAATACGGAGTAACAAGGACTTCTAAGGAAGGGGAAAATGTTGCCTAGGAATGTTTACCAACTCATGAACACTGCTGAGCAAGCAGAAATTATCAAATTTTTAAGACGAGTAATTATGTCAGCAACTTTTCACACGAGACATGAATAAAGTCTAGCTATTGAAGATACCACATAAGTGCATGTATCTTGTAGGTTTCGAAACTACTAACAGAATATTAACTCCAATTCATAATACTAATGACGCATAACGGTATACGTTTAGTTCTGAGCAACTTAATTGTGGAAGTCAGCTCCAACAAGAAAGTTGTGAAGAAGTGTGAACCCCTAATTTATATATCTCCACAATGTATTTCTCTTCATTAGTGTAGTGTACATTTTTCTGCTTACATGAGTGTATATATTATTTCAAGAGTTCGTAAGAGCAGAACTGCAATACGTTGAAAATACAAATGTAAGCAGCATTTCTTATTAGAAGAAATGCATGTATGCAACAACTCTACAACTCAAATATTCCCAATAGGGTAACATAAACAAAATAAGGGCAAGCGACTGTCCTATGATGCTGATTTCCCAACGAAGAATAAACTTATGTGCTGAGATTAATAAGCATAAAATAAGGAAATTGATATCGTTATACCTTATGGAAGTTGATATTGTCATCAAAAGGCACCGTGTATGCCAGTCTGGTTGACCGAAGCCAAGTAATGGTATTCCTACAAACAGGAAACAGTATTAAAGCCATGTTTAGCTTTATGGTTTCAGCTGCACCCTTAGCCGTAGTAAGGCAGTAACCCATGACGTGGAAGGCTGCCTTGTGTCTGTACTGAATTGATTTCCATATGAAAAGGCCTATCATGATCATAATCCATAGGCCTAAAACCCATATCCTCTTCCAATTATCTTGGATAAAATACATTATGTCGGTCCGTATCCTTTGTATTGGGCTCCTATATCTTAACCCTTGTAAATTTTGGCTCAAGGCCTGGCTGGTATAACTGAGTGCATTACTGTGGTTCAAGTACGTGTCTTTTTGCAGTAAAAGAGTTTCCAATTGCCATAGCTGCACAATTTGTCAAGAAATAAACAGTGAAGAACAGGAACTAAGATCTTTCACGTATACAATTAAGGTTGTAACAAAAGATGGTCGTAGCCACGAAATACAGAAGACAGAAGGGTACCTCAATGTATCCAAGCCTTTCTGGATCCAGTTCTTCCATGATTAAAGCAGCATATTCCTCTGCTTGGTCTTTTAGTCTTGACAGCTTGCAAGCTGAAGCACTTAGCATGATAATCTACACAAAAATGCAAATATTCGCCAAGTTAAGAAATGATCATACTTCTCTCAGGTGATTAAGCAGTTTCTCAGAATCTCACTTGTTTGTTACAATTACAAAGCAAGTACTTTTGTTCTCGATATTATAATTTAGACTTTTTTGAAGCACATTTCGCAATTTTAGTATCATTATTATTCTATCTATATTTGTAAAGTTTTGGAACTTTAAAAAAAAAAAGAAAAACCAATTAAATAGGAAGTTAGTATAGAACATATCATCATCAACTGTCCACGGCAATGAGAAAATAAATAAGAGACATCATGATTTATGAGTAACTATTAGTAAGAAGTATTCCATACAAAATTTCATCAATGGCCTAATATAAGCTTAAAATTAATGCACATAGGACTATAGGAGGGTATTCAGAAGCATTCTATACTAATTTTGGCGATCTTAGTTTTGCAAAGTTTTAGTGTGTCACTCCATATATTTATAAATTGTTATAGGATTGGACTTTATATTTTAAATAACTTTGGTATATTAGTATATAGCTTAGTTTTTTAAATAAATAATTTATCCTTCACTAAAAAAAAAGTTTTATATTCATAGAATATTCTATTTTATCTCTTTTTTTTTTTAATTTCCTAGCTCCTAGTTTTACCATTTCTCTACATTTGAAGTTTTCAATCAACATTCATTAAATAACTAAATGCACAAAACCCAATTAATATTTTACCTCTTTAACCTCTTCTTCGGTCAACCTGCCATCGTCATTTTTATCCACCCTTCAGAATATGTGAAAAAGTAAACTATTAGAAAATAACACAAAACTGCAGCTCAACTATAGAGTTCTTGCTAAATAACGCAAACATGTTGATGTACAATAATTAACAAATGGGCCTTGGTTGAAAACTTGAAACTATTTATGGTAAATGGGTTCACGTAAGCTCAGTTTTTGTTTTTTAGGCAGGATAATCACTGCATTGCTCACCGACTTCACCTAATATTGTTGAACGAATCGAGAACTTTACTTCCCCAATTCTTTCTACAGAGTACTTTATTTCCTTTCTGTGAAAAGATGAGTGATTTGGCGACTATGAACGTAAATAGTTTCAACAGAAATTCAATTCGTTATTTTTTTGTTATTTGAAATATTTTTAACCAAAGAAGTTTGAATCTATAAGTCCCCTTTTAAAAAGTGTTTGCCTCTAACATCTCACACAAATACAGTGCATGCTACATAACACAAAATGAGAAAGAAAGGAAAAAAAAAAAGGCTAAAAACTAACGACTATTTCACCATATAGACAGTCACAGTCTTACAATAAAATATCATGAATCGTTTAGCGTATGAATTCGAGCTCAAAATTTCGGAAAGATTCTCAGTAAAAAGAAATATATCTAATGCCGGGCCTATGGCAGGTAACTTCCAGCGAGTTGGGGTAAGTACTAAATAATTGCGCGACTTTTGCTGTAATTAATCACCAAATCAGACGACCTAAACAACCGTATCATTTTGTTTCGGTAGTCAACAAGGACAATACATATTAAATTCAAGTGGGGTTATTATGCTAATCAAGCAAGCATACCAACCGAATTATAAACACTAATTATTAAATGAGACGATTTAGCAATAAACTATTAGCATAACACATTAACACCATTTACTTGTACTTGAATGGAAGATTGGGAAGCGAATACAATGATAGATTTAAAAATTAATTAGCACGTACATGTCGAAGAACAGCTGGAGTCGAGAATCGAAACTTTGATCGGTAATCTGTGACCAGTACTCGTACAATTCTTCCTTGCTAATTTTATCCACCTTTAACCTCCTCCTCCTGCTCAATGCATCAAACATTTCTAACGCAAATTCCTTCGAATCTTTCATCCCTAATAAAACAACATTAATGCGAACTTATCAATTGAAAAACATAAAAACAAGTTATGTGACAGCACAAAACAATTGAAACTGACAAATACGCGGAAAACACCAATGCATTGTACATCCTATCAATTGAAAAAACCTAAAATCAAGCAGTGTAACAACACAAAACAGATGAAATTGACAAAATCTCACAATTTAATCGAAGAACAATGAATGCATTGAACATTACATCAATTGAAAAACTAATATCAAGCAATATAACACAGATGAAATTCACAATTTCACAGAATATAATCGAAAAACAAACCGATGCATTGCGCACTTATCAATTGAGAGAGCCTAAAATCAAGCAATGTAACAACAAAAAACAGATTATAATTGACAAATTCGCGGAATATAATCAACGAACAAGTCATTAACCATTGCATTCTGCATTATATCAATCGAAAAAACCTGAAATCAAGCAATGTAACAACACAACACAACACAACACAAAAACAGATTAAAAAAACAAATTCTCGTGACATAAAACGAAGGAACAAACCAATGCATTGCGCAAAATCAAGGCGATGAAGATAATTTTCCTTAGCAAGCTTCTCGAAATTAATCTCAACTTCATTCCACGACACATTGCCTTTACTGCTACTGCTTATAAATCTTAGACCTTTTAGCGCTCGCCTCGCACCGGACCGAGTTCGATTCAGCTGAGCTTGTTGCCGCCGTCTAGCACGCGCCTCCACCGCCGAGTTGACTCGGTCGTCGGACCGATTCATCGACGGCGAGTTCCTCATCATTCCGCCATTGAACGAGAAACGTTTCGTGAGCTTCTGTGAAAACGACTGCTTAGCTTTGCTGATCTCCGCCTTTAGTTCTTGTGAAAACTGTTTAAACTTGTTAAACGACGTCGTTCTTTGCATCATCATCCTCGTTGGCGGTGGCGTTGGTGTTTCGAAGTTGATAATCCTTGGAGAATTCGTCGGTTCGACGCTGCGAACGATGACAGTTTCGTCGTCTTCGATGTCGAGAGTTACCTCAACGAACTCGTCGCCGCCGGAGGACGACGGCGGGGTTGTGTATCCGGCGGTGGTGACGTCACTTCCCGGCGATGATCCGCCGCTCATAAACCCCGCCGACGACGGCGTACGAAGGTTCTCAGAACCCCACCGCCGTAATCCCCGCATAATTAATTGAATTTAATTTAATTTTCCTTTTTTTTTTATAAATAAAATGAAAAAGAAAGTCAAATGAAAGAATCTGACAACTACAAAGTAAAGTAGTTGTTGTTGTTATTTGTGGTTAAATAAATCCAAAAAACAAAAAAAAAAAACCTACATAATTAAAATAATGAGATCAAATAATTAGTGATGATTATAATGATTATTAGGGGTTTATAATAATGGATTAAATTAAATTAGGTGGACAATGTAAGCAGAGCAAATTGAGAGAGAGAGAGAGAGAGGAGAAGAGGTCGAAGAAGAAGAAGTGGTAAGTGATTAATGAAACGCGGCGTAAATGTAGGTGGAAGGTTCAAAACGACGCGTATCATGGGGAATTAATGAGGAGAGAGAGAGAATATATACGTATATATAGGTAGTGGGAAGTGGTAAATGGTGAGAACAATGGCGGTCACTCCAACACACAACTGGGGGGGTATTATATATATGAGGGAGTATTTATTGTTGGGTGAGTACCGAGTTGACTCAGTGGTTGAGAATGAAGGTGAAAATAACTCATGAATGAATGAAGTAGTTACTATTACTATTACTATTACTATTACTAATTAGAACTTAAGAGGAGGGAAAATGTTATTTACAATGAGAGTTTAAGGGGTGGTTCCCACCACAAATATGGTTATTCGGCCCATCTAAAGCCTATTGTTTTTTATTCTTAGGTATGGGCTGACTGCCTTGCTCAGCCCAACCCATGTTCATAATCATAAATCCACATTAAACGTTGTTTACATAATAGTAGGAGTAGACCTGGCAAAATTTACCCGACCTGAATGACCCGGCCCGAATAACGCGACCCCAACCCGACCTGACACCTGAACTGAAGACTCGAGTTTGACCCGTAACTCGAAATGACCTGACGTAATCCGAAGTGACCCGACTAATAAGTATAGCATACGATCTGTTATGTCTAAAAAAGTTGAAAATAACAAACCCGAAATTACCCGAATCCGAAATGACCGGCCCGACCCAAATTTGACCCGATTCTTACTAACCCGAAAATGACACGACCTGAATTGACCCGATCCGAACCCGGCCTGATTGACCCGTTTGCCAGGTCTAAGTAGGAAGTTGGACAAAATGGGAAACACAAATTCTCATTTAAAACGGATAATCCGTCTTAAGTTGGAGAGGGGTCAAGTCAAGTAGTTATAATAACCACAAAAGTTGAGTGAATTGAGAAAGACAAAAAATTTGACTCACATGTACAAGTGGGTAATAAATAATAATTGACCTATTTTAAACTTACTGGATAGGAAATCTTTAAATAATGACAAGGTAAAACATTGTTTCAGTTTAGTGCATGTAGCTTCAGCAAGTCGGAGACCATTGTGAATATGTGAATATGCATGCGACACACATGGCTGTTTTACTGTTTATGTAATTTTAATTCCTAAGTGCAACCCATCTGGTGAAACCTTCATTACTGAGGGGTCCTACACTCCTGCTTACATCAACTCATTCTTCTATAAAACTGTTATACATATACGACGATACGTAATTTTGTGAAGAAATCGTGATATTATAATATTTTATTTGACTATAAATTGAATAAGTTGTGATTACTATTCCGTATAAATTTTTTAAAAATAATAATTACAGAGTATATTATACTTAATAATGATAACTCTTATTCCTTTGTTACTGATAAAGATATACTCCGTACAATATGTACACATTTTTGGATCTTAACGTGCACAAGCATTTATGTGCTCCTCTTGTGGCATAAATTTGTGCCACGTGTAGTGTGAAAGAAAAACTCGTGTAGATAGATAACAACATCATCCCAAGCACAAAAGCACTAGCTAGTTAAATAAAGCGTTAATCATGACAATCACTAAATAAAGATAATAAATCCACCAAATCATCTGTCGTGTTTGAATAGTCGGCAAATTGCAAGCAATGGATTATGCTTTACTAATGGACACGAATATATAGCTATTCTAATGGACACGAATACACGATTTGCTAAAACGGGACCAAGAGAGTAAAACTGCGAAATATTTTGTCTCAAATAGAAATAGTAAATCTCGTTTAAGACGAGTTATTTTTGTCGTTAGTTTACGACGGGAAATTTTTTACCATTTTGTAGTAAAATGTTACTACCATTTAACGACAACATATTGTAGCGAATGTTATAGCCCTTGTTGTTTAATGCTAACATTTTACAAAATGGTAACATATTCTCGTCGTAAGATTACAACTGATATGAACCGTCGTAAATGAGAATTTGTCAAGGTTGGTTGCAAACTATTAATATCTGTAAGATCAATCATGCATTTGATTACTCATGCATTTGATAACTGAGTGGGTAATATTTGTTGCCTGTACAAATGGTCATCACCACGAGCACTAACAATTACAGTACAAGAAGTAGAATAAAGATGTACACAAATGGGTTATATATATAGGCAGCAAATTCAGGATCCATGCAATAGATCAGGAGGTAGCGTCTGGTAAACGGCTTTTTGCGAAATTTGAAAACCTTTCCAACCCTTGTAGTAGTAGGCTTTGGAGAAAAGGTTGAAGCGCCTGCAGTTAGTAAGTACAAACGTTTACAATATGCATATTCAGACAGTCCTAGAACTGCTCAATGATACAGAGAAACACCAATCGACAAGGCTTTCTTCAAAACAGCTCATGCTTCTTATGTATGCCATATTGCCATTTGTGAATGAAAAAAAACATTATTTAGAATTCCGAGAGCTTACTGATGCCACAGGCACTAAAATTTGAGGAACTTCATATGATACAGTCAGCTGGGAAAGAAAAAATACACTTGATCAGACATGAGACTAAAATTATAAACCAACTTAGACATGCCAAGAAATAGGTCCTTACTTCAATCAGACATGTCGAAGGACCTTTCGGGAAAAACCGCACAGCGCCACTGAAACAGAAAAAGTTAGCTTATTGGAATTTGATAGATAGCAAGACATACTCACACCCTGGAAGATCAAAATACAAATATTATCAATATGCCCTTACACTCAACAATGGTGAAAGTATATATTAGGCTTATGAAATAGGGTAACCCGCTGATAGAAGTATATCTTCGCTTTTTAGCTGACTATCTGGTGTTTATTGTAAATTAAAGAAACATTGTACACGGAGAGAGCCTAAGTTACAATGCCCTTGCAAAGCATGCATAATGGTAGGTGTGAAGAGGCGTCAGCTAGAATTACGCATCAAGTGATTTGTACCTGTTTGGAAGACCTTCTAGAGATCTCCAGTGAATTTTCTTGTTTGGAATGGGCTGCAACGGTGCGAAAAATAAGATTTAAGGCAATGGATGAGAGACGTAGAGGTGGGGGATTGGAGAGAAATAGATAAGGTTAAACCTGAAGATTACGAGCAAGCCAAGAGAACTCAATATCACGGCCAAATGCGGTATATCTCAGGGTCCATCGTGAAAGATCAGGCGTATCTTCCAGAACCTGGGAGCGAAACAAAAAGAAATAAGTAAGCAGAAGAGAGAAAGGGAATGGGGGCAATGAGCAGGATTCAAAAGAATCGAGTATGCGCAAGTGAAAGGGGGGCAAAAAAATGAAATGACAGAGAAAACCAGAAGAGAAGTGCAACAAATAATAAAAAGCACGACCTTGACAGACGAAATGAAAGGCATCCAGAGGGGAATAGATTCGCGGTCAGAGTAACACTGGTAGGCCACAGAAACAGGCACGTCAACCTCCATCTTCACCCTAAAAGCATGATTTACATTATATAAACAAATAAATGAGCACATCATATCATTTGTAATTTGCAACTTGTGGAAGTGAGGGAAAAGAGAGACTGACGAGGAATCTTGGAGTTGCACGGAAGGAGAGAATGAAAGATAACGACGAGGACGAGGACGAGAACGAGGGAGTTTAAAAACAAGGTCACAACTAGGTTTGACTTTTCTGGAAAAATGGGTGCTCGCTTTAAATGGGTGCAGAACGCAATGTATAAGGCCAGACTTAGACTTCAACAATTGGCCATGATTGGAGAAGGAAGAATGCCCAACTATGGTCGTGGTCGTGGTCGTGGTCGTGGTTGTAACATACATTGTGATACAACCCCCCGATGCCCGCTCTTTGCTTCCTACCACAGCTTCCTTCCTCCTTGCTGCTCCCACCTATTTCAGCTTTCTCCCACTCGCAATATCAAAAGATGAAGCTAGACTGGCACCATGTCTCATTCACCAAAAAAAAATATCCTTAAATTTAAAGTACGAAGCACACACAAATATAATTTCACAAACTTATTATCTAAAATTAGTACACAAATCGATCTCCCTTTTTCCCTGTTCATTTCATAATCTAAATAATCGATCTAAGACTCATAAAAGCACAATTTATAAAAAAGCACAAATAAATACATCTAGGAACTAAGTCGTTTGATAATAAAGACAATCACATGTCAATTATAGTCGTTAAAAGTAAATACTTAGTACAATGTAAAAGGATAGTAACAATTTTAGGTCTAATGTGACACTTTACCTACAATTTTAGGTCTAATGCAATAACAAGACTATACATCGAATGTAGTATATCATACTTGAACTTTTTGAGCTCCGTTTACAAACTCCCAAGAAGCTCAAAAACTTCATATATAAGCTGAAAAACTTAAGGATTTGAAATAGTACGTCAGATGCATAATTCTATTTTCACTAACAATGAGAACGAGAGTGGTTGGGTAAGTCTTTAGAGATGGATGGGGTGAAATTGGGGGGAGTAGGTGGATGAAGCATTGGCAGAATGTAGGGCTAGAAAGTGGGAAGGGAATTGCTTGTTATCGGCATCGACATCGGAATAGCGACATCGGGAGTGGGACCAGAGTACTGGCTGAAATGGCAAGTCCCGGTGTGCGGTGGCATCATGATCATCCCAGGATGGGTATGGGTTGGATCGTATGAGACCCTGTCAAGGAACCATCTCAACCAAAACCTTAAGGTGATGGTTGGAGTCCCAAAATCGTTTATACTTACTCTCTAACACGCCCCCTCACACGAATGCCCTTTGGGCTTGACGTGTGGATGCAATTACGGGCCTCCTCATACCCAGTGCTTTAATTTTCCACTTGAAACGGAGGGGTGGTGAGATCGTTTATATACTCTAACAGACCCGGACTCGGACACGCATCCAATATGTCGGACCCAGGCTCGATGGGTTCGAAAATTTCAAACCCAGATTCAGACCCGCCGAATTCGGGTCGGGTCCGGGTCTATCTCCTTATCTTTTGTCTTTTTTTTTTAAGCATTAATGTAACTAAATTTTGTAATGTTTCAAAATATTTACATTAAATTCTAGAAAGTTAGTAGTATTTACATACTCATTAAGTATATTCACATAAGTTAAATAGGAAGTAATTATTTAAATGATGATGAAAACTCAATTAGAAATACACAATTCACTCTAAAAACCAAAAATAAAATAAAATAAAAAGTGTAAAAATTAGACAGAATGAGAGAAAGAGAGAACTAACGAGAATGAGGGAAGGAAAGAAGGACGAACACAGGAACTGACGAGAGGAGGGAGTGACCAACTGCCCAAATTGAAGACCAAAATGAGGTGATAAGAATTGCACTGCAAATAAACGGCAGGGGTTTGCTTACTTTGGTACTTTGGAGTTGGGAGACGGTAGTCCAAATTTGTGTGTTTTATAAATGTGCGAGTCCACGAGTCGAGTTCGGGTTTTAACAATTGATATTTAGATTCATAACTAACTAATACTCACTCCATTTAAGTCCAAATGCAATATAAATATATAATGTCATGGTCCAAATATCGATGCACGATTTTCAACTTTTATACAGTATTTTTTGTTATACATTATAAAAAATTATAAAATTTTGATATTATTGTTGTATTTATTAGGACGAATCAAATAAGATCACACATGACTATATTTTTAATTATATATTGCACACAATCTCGAAGATTCTCCAAATTCTTGAATAGTGTCAAATAATATTATGTTGCATTTGGACTTGAATGGAGGAGTATTAAAAAAATTTAGATTTGACTCAGATTCATTGGGTCTAAAACATTACGATTCAAACCCGATAATTCATCAGGGTCGAGTCTAGTGGTCTGGGTCCGAGAACTCAGATTATCTTATAATTTTATTGGTTTTAGCTAAACTTCGATCGAAATATTTTGATGTAAATGAATGAATGAAACATTTGAAGTTTGTAGCTATATATGATAAGCATCAATTTTGTTTTTACTTAATACAGAGTAATGCTTTTCCATCATAAGTTTTAACTCGTAAAAAACATGTATATGATAAAATTTTATGTAAGGAACGATTATTTTTCAAAGACACAATATGAAAGACTTTGTACTCTAAGGACACGTGATCGAAAAGCTTATTACTTATTTTCACCGATCATATTTTTTTCGTTTTGATTAATTTTTATCTATTTACAAATATTTTTATATAATGCAAATTTTAAACATAAATAACGATTGAGATAGAGAAAATATACTTGTTGCTTCTGCACCGTTTAAAGTGAAAGAAGGGCGACTGATTATCAAAATGAGTGGGTCCACCAACCCTAAGGTTTGGTGCACAACCGTAGCAACATGCCAACAAGCCTACACACCATACAAGTCTTCAACTATACAAGCCTTAGTCGTTCGAAGTACTCTTACCGTTGTCTTGGAAAAAAATTTAATGAAGCTTCTAATAGTAATAGCCTTGAGAATTTTTGTTAATGATAAAAAGTACTAGGTACTCCGTAGTTTAATAGCTAGACTAGAATTAATATTAGTGAATAAACTTATATGTGTATCGAATTGAGAGCAATTACTATTGTGTGAAATTGATATGTGCATTTAGTCAACTAGTCATCAAGGGACGATCGATCTCATTTATGAATGAGGGATAATCGAAAACATGTCCTACGTATACACAACAATCTCGTCCTCGGTCAATCATTATATTTGCTTTGATTTCTAGGTAATAAAATTTCAAATATTAATAATATTTAATAATTGATTAAATCTAAATTAATTTGAGACGCAATTTTGAATGCATGATATGATTCAATTCCTTCTTCATGTGTGTACAATCTATGTTCAATAATTAGCTAGGCAACATACAAATCTATATGTAGGAAATTTTACATGTTCTTGCAATTTTTATGCATGTAAATGAAGTTAGCTCTATATAATACCTAACTATGAAGTATGAACCCTAAAATCGGGAGAGAAATTGAAGCTGCTTAAGAAGAGGAGACAAAGTTTCCATCAATTTTTCACAAGGATGATTGTGAATGCCCTCGTATGTTGTGATCACTGTGCTTGTATCCCTTGAATGCCTTTGTATTTGCTTCTTTACGTTGCATGTATGATATGTGCACCTATAGTAACTCCTTTATATTATGCATGCACGTTTTTTTTTTTTAAAAAAAAAAAAAAGTTAGAAGTCTTTTAGGCACAGATTCAAAATAAAGGTATTTTTGTATGTAAATATTGGATGCACGTCGTGAAATAATATATAACAGGCTGAAAAATTTACATAAAATGTGAGAAATCTCAATTTACATGCATGTTTGGAAAATTTTCATCGTAACTAAAACCAATTATTAGTAACAGAGTGAAGGTAGTTCCTAGGTTAAAGTAAGTGATCAACTTTTTAATCTTTCGTCAATGTGGGCTTAACAAATCAAATCTTATAGATAAGTTTAGGATGAATCCTTTAAAAGAAGAAATTACAGGATTTATTTACGAACGCATACCTAGATCATGTTTGGATTGACACCGATCAACTTAATTCTAATGCGTAATAAAATTTAAAAATGTGTTCAATTTAATAAACCGTCTTCATATATATTATTCCTTATTGTCATGTTAGAAAACCAGTTTATATTAATTCGAGGATGTAATATACTAATCTCATTCGTAAAACTTCGATGAATAACTATAGATCAAAATGGAGAGAGTATACGATCAATTATCCACAATTTTAGGTTAAAGATCAATATACGAGTACATACCTAGGATGAGCACTATTTTTGACAGACTTTTGGCCATATTTCCTCCACTTATAACCATCATCAAGAACATCTTCTACACTTCTTGTATGAAAAGCAAACCTAGGGGTCGCCCCTTTCTTCTTCATAGATGAACTTGTTACTCTTAATAATCCTTTATTATTCTCCCTAACCAATAATGACTCATCATCATTACATTTTCCTCTATTTTCTTCACCTTTTTGTTCATATGTAACTCCACCAATTTCACCATCATTATTAAGCTTATTATCACTATTATTGTAACCATGAATAGGTGAGGTTGATGAGCCCACGGATATCGAACTCGGCTCGAGCGTATTTTGTTGATCACAACTTGGTTGAGAGAAGAGATTCACCCAATCTATGTTATCCAAATTTGGAGTTTGAGGAGTAGTTTGTGTAAATAAGGATGTTGTAGGTAATGAGGAGAAAATCATGTCTAATGAAGGAATGATAATATCATCGTTCTTATTTTTGTTATTTTGGTTGGTCTTAATTGCTGAAGATGTTGGTGATATATTTGTTGAAATAAGCTCTTGATTATTCTGAAAGGAGCAAATCATCATTTCTTGATCATTATCTTGACTACTGTTGCGTGGTTCAATATTTGACTCGACTTTGAGAATAGAATTCTGATATAAAGAATCTTGACAATCTGAGTTGTTAGAGAACTCATTCTCAATACGGCCAATAATTTGATTTGAGGATCCTCCTCCGCCTCCAACCGAACTCTGAATTATGCAACCGTAACCATAATCGTGATTATTGCAAGGAATTAGGGTTCCTTGTTGAAGATTTGATGATGTTTCCATTCCTTAGCTTACACAAACCATAAGAAAAAGGGCATTTTATTTTGTGATCTATGTACACAGAATAATTTTAATTTTTAAGATTCTAAAGAGAAATATATAAATTGAGGACAATAATAGTCATAAGAATACTTCATTTATATATATAATGACTACACACATAAGAATATATGTAAAACACGTGGGTAAGAAAGATAAAATGAGAGGAACTTGTAGGTTACAAGTTAAAGAGAGGTAAAGCCAACTACACACCTACTTCTGTTCAACTGCCTTCCTCTAATAGAGATACACATACGAAGGAGTCATGTACTACGTACCTATACAATACAATTAATAGATACATGCATGTCTTTAATTACTCCGTAGTATAGCAACATTGATTTAGTAGACGTGTGTTAGAATTAGGTGTGTCCTTTTCACCAACGCCTAGGTATTAGTCATGTCTTTGTTAATGTCTTAATTTTTTGTCTATGATGTCATGTAGAACAAGGATAATTGGACAAGTCATATAAGATTCCGATTTTTTTATCGTCTCCTATGATTTTAACATACTATATATTAGAGTTTCTACGATTCTAAAATCCTACATTTTACTCAAATCCTAAAAGTTAATTAATTATTCGCACAAGTAATACTTTAGTTTATCCATACGATCGATTAATAATAGGTTTTTGGTTAAGATTGATGATTAGAATAACATTAGCATTGAACTATGCCAAATTTTATGTTTTCTTATATGATCATGTCATAAAATGAAAGTTGAATTATGAGGGTTAAATATTGATTGATTTGGATACATACGTGTACACAACATCTGAGCTATGATGATTGTGTGCCTGAATAATTTTACTTGTTGTACAGAATCAAATGGTACTTCTTAAATTTGTATTAATTCGCATATATACTGAATTACATTCTTTTTTCAACTTTAGGGCAAACTTTAAACTCCGATCGTTACTTTATAGTTGCCTTTTGCTCCTTGATTTACATAACATCATTAAATCATTCAACTATAATCAATACAAAATTTAAGTTTCATCATGATCACCATGCATGCATACATTTTGAAGATATGTATCTTAATGAACTTGTCCAAGAAGTTAATGAAAGAATGCGTGTGATTTGAGGTTGACTCATTAAAATGTCTATAACAGTTTGGCGACCAAGGGATTATAACTTAGTTAAGCTCACTAATGGATATTACTAATGGATATTAATTCACGAACAAGTTATCTTAAATTCTTGGGCTTTTAGACCTATCAATACGATCAGGTAGTTTAGAAGTTTAGGACGCAATCACGTAATCAGCATTTATCAGCTCAACGTACGTAATACGTAATAGCCTCAACATTAACCTATCACTATATCCTCTTGTGCAAGTTAATTACAATAATTAAGCCACATTGATCCATTTGGTTGATATAAAAAATCATTATATTAGACCTAGAGACTGCTTGAGATCGATTATCGTGAAATGGTCAGGATATCATAAATTTTTATATTATATTATGTTGGAAAAGGAGTTAGATTATTGTTGGTGATTTCGTGATAAAAGATAGAGTGTTTTAGTGTTATATTTTTTTTTTTTTGATTTTGGGTGTTTTAAACGGGAAAATGTTTTGTTTTAGTTCAATTCTTGCAATAGATCTCACGATCAGACATCAAACACAATCTTTAATTTTAATTTTTACCCTTACCACATCATATCAACAGTTAATTAGTTCCACCATAAACATTGTACCTAGTACGTAGCTAACATTATTAACAATGTTAATTGAATAAAATATTTGACATATATATAAGACGAAAATTCAAAACACACAAATGTGACAGAGAATTCGATCCCGCTAGATACATGCTAACCCTTTCGACATATCATTTCAAAACCCTCCAACCCTAAAAAGAAGTCATCTCCAAACACATATTCATTATCATGAGGAACATACACACCACCACCAACACACTCACCAGTTCTATCATCATCTTCACCCACAATCGACGATGGTAGTGACGTGGCACGACACATAGTAGACGACACGTCGACTGGTGTGTTGGAAGAAGCATGGAATGATCGTCTAGAGTTACGTCCAGCTTGAGAAGGACGTCTACTAGGATAAGCATGAGTGTGTTCACCAATGTATGTTATTATGAATTTGTTAGGATCACTTGGACTTTGCTCCACTTGTTTTCTAGCTACACATCCTCCTGAGTTGCTACATCTGTAATAGCTCCTGTTGT
>JAUEKU010185943.1:0-18236 GCA_032274805.1 Gypsophila paniculata | reverse complement strand
AATTGATTTGATTTAACTATAAACTCACATTAACAATTCATCATTTTTTTTGGATGTTTGCTTACAAATAGTGTCTTCAACTCATCATTTTTATATTTTCTTGACTGCTACAGAGTTTTAATCTTTTCGTCACATTATCATAATTATTATTATTATTATTATTATTATTATTATCATATCATATATAATCACACCAAATCATATCATATGTTTTGATATAATTCAATTCACAGAAAAAAATAAAAATAAAAGGAAAAATAAATAGAGAGCGTTGGGCTCAAAGCATATGTCATTTTCTAAGAAACTGTTTACCCTTTTTAATGTTTACAGACTTCTATGATGGTCTGAATTTTTATTTATGTCATACACTTACTACTATAATATCTTTGATTCAATTTATTATTACCATCAATGCAAGCAAAATATATTGGGAGTATGTTTTTTTTGTAGTTCCCTTACTTGTCTCTTTATTTGTTAGGTGTCAAATTGTAGTTATCGACTAGGACCGTTATACAGCGTACAATGATAGTAAGCGGGTTTTAAGTAAGGGATTATTTGTGAGTAATGTGTGTAATGGGGTTATTTGGGTGAATGATTGTTGGGTTTTTTGAGAAAGGAAGTGGGTTTTCTTAGTTTGCAATTTCTATGTAATTGAATGTTTCCTTGCTTGTCTCTCTTTTTGTTAGGTGTCAAGTTATAGTCATTGACTAGGACCGTTATACAGCGTACAATGATAGTAAGCGGGTTTTAAGTAAGGGACTATTTGTTAATAATGTGTGTAATGGGGTTATTTGGGTGAATGATTGGGAAGGTTTTGTTGGGTTTTTTGAGGAAGGAAGTGGGTTTTGTTTACAATTTCTATGTGATTTAATGTTTCCTTGTTTGTCTCTCTATTTGTTAGGTAGGTATCAAATTATAGTTACCGACTAAGACCGTTATACAGCGTACAACGATAGACGTGGATTGTGAGTAGTGTATAAAATGGGTTTACTTGTGTGAATGATTTGAGGGTTTTAATGGGTTGTGGTTGGATTGTGAGTATTCAATTACTATGTTTTTGCAATTTTCCTTGAAATTAAATGTTTCCTTGCTTGTCTCTCTTTTGTTAGGTGTCGACTAGGACTATTATACAGCGTACAACGACAGCAGCGGGTTTTCAAGGAGCTATTTGAGAATAGTCAAACTAAGTTGTGAATAGTTTATGTGATGGGGTTATTTGGGTGAATGATTTGAGGGTCTTTTTGGGTTTTTTGAGAGAGGAAGTGGGTTGTGGTTGGATATTTGAAAAGGCGAGAAAATGAGTGTGGCTGAGCAAAAAAGAGTGAAGCAAGAAAAGGGTGGAAGTTTAGATGATAGTAAAAATGGTGGTGGTGGTGGTGGTGTCGAGAAGGTTATGGTGGCAGTAAAAGCAGCAAAAGATGTACCGAAAACAGCACTTGTTTGGGCATTGAGTCATATTGTTCAACCTGGTGATTGTATTACTTTGCTTGTTGTTGTTCCTCCTCCTACTTCAGGTACAATTTAATCTTTTCGTGTTCTTTGATTCATCGTTATGTTACTCAAACTCAACTATAGGTGTTGGACACGGGAATTTTGTGTAAAAGTTCCATGTTTTTTGGTCTAGTAAAGAGCAGTGTCGAGGTGTTGTATTAGTGTTGAAGTGTCGAGTATCGGACATCAAAGTGAAATGTAGAAGTAACATACATATATTGTACTTTTTGGTTGACCTTTTATACTGTTTGTTTCTTGTTTTGAGTGTTGCTATATGGGTTTGTAATCCGATGTAATGATGTTTGTTGTTGAGATTTTTGATGTCTTTTTGATGATTTTATTTTGGTAGTTTGTAGACTTGGTATGATTTCTATGATTGAAGTTCCATGATTTTTTCTTGCAATGATGATGATGATGATGATGCCATGGTTTTGAGTACTCATTATTTCCCTTTTGACTCTAAATGATATGGTCCATCTTTATTTTAATATTGTCACTGATTATGATGCGTATTTTTTCGAACTTTTTCGTTTAATATTCATGGACGGTTTCATATGATGATAATGAGAGGCTTTGAATGGTTTATGTTTGAATTTTTGAATTTAAAGTTGGTCATAGACTGCTTTAATAAAGTAGGACTTTCTGTAAGTTCTGAGTTTGAAATGTTTCTAACTATCTTGATAATGAAAATTGGTTCAAAATGTCGGATATTGGTCAATTTCGGAACTATTTCCAGATTACATGAGCGGAACTAGCTGATTTGTACAAATGAAGTATGAGATTAACAGCATTCAACTGGGTATTTGCAGGTAGAAAACTATGGGGTTTCCCCAGATTTGCTGGAGACTGTGCCAGTGGTCATAAGAAGGCCTTTGCGGGAACAAGTTCGGAGCAGAAAATCGAGTTGACCGACTCTTGTTCTCAGATGATTCTTCAGTTACATGATGTCTATGACCCAAACAAGGTTAGTTTGGTTTTTTTCTAGTTTTACCGCACAAGTATCTCGTAGTAGTTGTGACGTTAAGGTTTCGATTTTTGATGTTACCATTATTTGTAGATTAATGTGAAGATAAAAATCGTCCCCGCTTCTCCTCCTGGTGCTGTGGCAGCAGAAGCCAAAAAATGTCAAGCTAATTGGGTGGTCATTGACAAGTAATTTTCTTCTCGTTTAAAAATTTCATATGCACAGTGCTTAAGATTAGTTCTCTAATCACGGTTTGGTCCTGGCAGGCAGCTCAGGCATGAAGAAAAGCGTTGCATGGATGAGCTGCATTGCAATATTGTTGTCATGAAACGCTCCCAGGCAAAAGTCCTTAGACTAAATCTAAATGGATCGACTTCAAACGAGCTTCAATTAGCCGGTCCGTCAGGTTCTCGTATTGATGAAACTCCCATACGAGGACCTGTTGTGACTCCTACCAGTAGCCCTGAGTTATTTACCGCAACTGAAGCTGGAACTTCATCTGTGTCAAGCTCTGATCAAGGAATGTCGCCATTTCTTGTCTCGGAAAGGAGCAGAGACCTGAAAAAGGAGGATTTACTGATTAGGAAGGATAGTAGTAGGGCTTTTGTGGCGTCAGAGTCTGAGTCAGATGATGAGGACTTGTCTCCATGTTCAACAAGCTCCAGTATCCGACCTTGGATGGGCGAATATATAATTTCGCATCTAAGGTCATCTCAGAAACATGAGAAGCAGTCCTCCTATAATACTGCGGACAAAGTGGAGAGTTCTCCGGCAAGGCCGTTGATCGAGAAGTTCTCTCGAGTTGACAGGGATCCTGGAATTGGATCAAGACGATTCCGTCCTGACCACGTAGAATTCAGTGGAAGTGTAAGAGAAGCTATGTCTCTATCAAGAAGTGCTCCTCTTGGACCTCCACCACTATGTTCAATCTGCCAGCACAAGGCTCCAGTTTTCGGGAAACCGCCAAGGTGGTTCAGCTATGCAGAGCTGGATATCGCTACAAATGGATTTTCTCAGTCTAATTTCTTGGCAGAGGGTGGTTTTGGGTCGGTGCACCGTGGAATTCTACCTGACGGCCAAGCAATTGCTGTGAAGCAGCATAAACTGGCTAGCTCACAGGGTGATGTGGAGTTCTGCTCAGAAGTTGAGGTTTTGAGCTGTGCTCAGCACAGGAACGTCGTTATGCTTATTGGGTATTGTATGGAGGACAAAAGGAGGTTGCTGGTTTATGAATTCATTTGCAACAGATCCCTGGATACACATTTGTATGGTAATAAAACTCTCTTTCCATTGCGTTCGCTGTGCCTTTTTAGGCGATTTTTTTTTTTTTTTTTTTTTTTGGGGACAAGTAATTTCTTGTGAAACTAAAAAGCTACAGAATATTGCATCCTGCGTTTCCTTGGTGGCAAATATTGCTATTATCCGTATATTTATTTAGACCGTAACCTCAGTTGTTTCAAAAGTTTCTGCATGTCCTTAAGTTTCGAGCTGCGTGATTTCAGGGAGGAATCGAGCGCCACTTGAATGGTATGCTCGGCAGAAGATTGCTGTTGGAGCTGCGCGAGGGCTGCGGTATCTTCATGAAGAGTGCAGAGTTGGCTGCATTGTTCACCGTGACATGCGTCCTAACAACATTTTGCTCACTCATGATTATGAGCCACTGGTATGCTACCCTAAAAATTTTCGCCTAGTAAAACAAAAGCATAATTTGTTTCTCTAATGGTTGCTTGATCTGAATAAGGAGTTTTGTTGTTTCAGCAAATGAACTGTTGTGGCCTTCATAATTCTGATCTTGTGGTTTTGTTGCTGGGTCTATAATCAGGTCGGTGATTTTGGGCTTGCGAGGTGGCAACCTGATGGAGACCTTGGAGTGGAAACAAGGGTGATTGGCACATTCGGGTATAATCTTAATACAATTTCCTCTTATCTATGACGATTTTCAGTGGCGACGTAATTTCTAAATTCTCGTTATTTGTCAAAGGTATTTGGCGCCAGAGTATGCTCAAAGTGGGCAGATCACAGAAAAGGCTGACGTGTACTCCTTCGGTGTTGTACTAGTAGAGTTGCTTACAGGACGAAAAGCTGTGGACCTTACCCGCCCAAAGGGCCAGCAATGCCTAACTGAATGGGTAAGAGCTTGTTGGGGAAACGATATTTCCACTCCTACAGTTGTCCACTTTGACAGAATGCACAGTAGACTATACTCTTATAGGATGGAGTGTAATAATCGATCCTGGTAGTGTACTATCAAAATGTGGCTTTTCTAAAGTCTGGCATTTCCATGTTGTTGAACAGGCACGGCCTCTCTTGGAAGAAGGTGCTATTGAGGAACTGATTGACCCTCGTCTTGGTGACCAGTACTCAGAACAAGAGGCCTGTTACCTGATGCAAGCTGCATCCTTGTGCATTAGGCGGGACCCTCATTCCAGACCTCGAATGTCACAGGTATGAACAAAATCAAATCGATCCCCTCCCTCCCCCTTCTCTTTTTCTGACCCATGATTTACAGACTCATGATCATATGTGTCAATGCAGGTGCTTCGAGTACTGGAGGGAGACATGTTCATGGACTCGAGTGTCACGTCAACTCCTCGACATGATGTCGGGAATCGTAGTGGAAGAATGCAGCTAAGACAGAACCAGCCATACAGTGGTTCAATCCGACACGAGGAATCAGATGTCTACAGAGGGAATTTCTCAGTAGAGTCACTAAGGGCAGCTCTGCGGGAAAGAGAGATGGCTAGGGTTTCATCCGAGTATGGCCTGTAAACGAGCCAAGGTTTCGGATATGAAAAAGCAGCATTCAGCATTTTAAGCTTAAGATAGATGATCGTAGTTCTGTTTGCCTTAATTTTTTGTGATTCAGCAAATATACAGCGGCCTATATAAGTTTCATGTACAGTATAGTGGATAGATTGGAAGGGAAAAAAAGAGGTTTGTTCTTCATTTTGGGGGTATGAAAGTATGTCGATCAATTGTGTAGCTTCTTTTGGGCTTATGTTGCCATGACAATATTTTCTTGAAATGAAAATTTTAATGTCTTTCGATCATCTTCTTCTATTGATTTCATTACTGTCGAGCTCTTAATCATCTTAATTTCTTTTCCTGTTGAATCACTGGTTTGATTATAATTTATTACTTTCACAAGGAGTATATTACTACGGAGTACCTTCTACGGTGCACCGTGCACCACAAAAGCGCGGTATCTTATAATAGTGTCATGATGCATGATAAGGTGGGTACCATAACAAATAAGAGTCGCGCAATGGTGCGTGCCACAGCTTACAAGAGCTCTGTGTTTCTTATACTGAGTATGAGAAGAGCGGGGCATGTTTAAGGTAGATATTGTAACAAATCAGTCATAGGCGATAGACGATGGTGTGCCTCGGTAATGGCCTGAACGTCCAATGTTTGAAGGCTTTGATGCACATAAGGAGACAACATGAGTCACAATGTCTCGACCAATTTGAAATTGTCTTTGGGTATTGCACTGGTGCAAAGTAGGCAGGCACATAAAAGCCTATTTTAGGCATTTCTCATTGTAGGAACAATTTATACATCCATGCGGCACACACGTAAATTCTATGGCATTTATGAGCTGATGCTAACAATCTCAACTCATTCTAAAACAGCCGCACACGGTAATCCAAGATTTTGGGATGTTTTTCATACCATCAAGCCGAATAGGATCACGTAAACTCTACTCCTGAATTCTAGGTTTACTGCATTACTCACATCTTGAACCTAAAAACCAACCTCCCAATAGTTGGTCAAGATAGAGCAGTCATGTACTTGCAGGCAGCCAGGCATGTCTTGCAATGTTCCTTCATCGATGAGGGTTTACAGCTTCCTCATCTTCGACCGAGCATATCTAGTAACAGAATTACCAAATTTAAAAACAGTAATTAGCATGTATAAAGGTGCGATTCAGAGAAATTATATTCAGATAATGCAAGTGAAAACAAAGATTAAACATTTACTCGATGAGCATGCCGCCCCTGTCTGACGAGGGTAATGTACTGTCTTGGATAGCTTGCATGGCATTTGTCGCTTGTTCTACCTCCTGGTGGAGATGTAACGAAGTTGTGTTAACCACGATTGCATTGCATATAAAAACATGGTAAAACTGGCACAACTTGACTAGCGTCAAATTGATATAACCCAAATTGGATATGAAGACATTGCAAAGCTTACATTTGGCCACATTATGCTAAAAGTTTTACTCTCTTCATGGATAACTATGTACTCACTGATATTTTACCTCGTAATCTGCAAATGCAATTGGCATACCACCTCTAGAACGCATTTTCAGCCCATTAAATCCAGGATGTCTAGCATCAACAAAAACAAAACAATGAGTTATTGTGGGTGCTCATTAGTCATTATACAAGGGATATGTTAGAAAAACCGTCGAACCATAAAGAATAAGAGGATAACTTACTGAGAAAGAGCCTGTCTCAGTTCCTCCTCGCTACATTTGGGACCCAAATTAGCAATGAACAAAGTGGAACACGGCTGCAAATCACCGTCAGATATCTTTTCTTTTTGCTTCTGCCGAGACCCAAAATTAGGATAAATAAAATTAGCATACAGAGAAGGCTTGACAAAGGATAAGGTAAGCGAAAACAGTCACCGACATTTACTGCAGCTTCAGGGTCGTTGAGATCTGACTTCTTCACATCACTGCAGAATGCCATAAGATTTTGTTAACTTCATCAATTGTTACATGGTAGACAGAAAAATGCAAAACATGAAAATAAGAGGGATATCGGGCGCCATTGGGTGACATTGAATTTCATTACTACGTTACTCATCATCCATAGAAGAGTACTTTTTGTGCACAGAGAACAGATTTGTCAAATATTTTTGTAATCTCGGTGGGAACTATAGTATGATGAAAAGTTCCTTACCTTTTTTCATCAGAATCTGCATCATCATTAGAAGAATTTAGATCCCCGCTTTGAGACGAGTTGTTAGATCCATTATCACTTGCATCTGTGAGTTGAAAGCAAGTCAGGACAAATATCACATCACAATTGAACAGTTAAAAGCATGAAATAACGTAAGCAAGCTGGGTAACAATGCAATAGAAATAGAAGCAATTGCAGAAACCAGCCCAAACGCTTGGGTAGGCTGGCAGCTTGCAATTGTGAAGTTCTGGAAACGTTTAGTACCATTAAGTTGGACAAGCGGAACCAACATACCATATTCACTTGATATTTCATCAGCAACTTTGGCAGCTTTCCTCCTTTTATCTATCACAACATAAGGTCCACTTCCTAGACATCAAAATTCATAGACAATGAAGTGAGTCAACCCAAATGAAGAGAACTCTTTTGATGTCTACCATTCATGACATTTATGAACCACATATGAATTTGTACCTAATTTACGTTTACGCCTCGAGTTTGATCTAGCCAATTCAATGTGTAGAACAGATCTGTCTTGTGGATCAAACTGAATACCCTGAACAGGCATACCATACATTTTTAAGTACTGAAAACTGAAAATCAGAATTTAACGTTCATCCTTCACTTATAAAGAGACAAGGTGGACTGAAGCTTACATCTAAAGCTTGTAATGCTAGCACAGCAGACTGGTGGTTGAAAAACGTCACGAAAGCAACAACCTGCATACGCATGGAAGTAAATTGTTAGTAAATCCTTCAAGGCTACAAGCAACTGACACCACATAAATGAGAGACAACGTCATTGATAGGTACTCATAGAATGTTAAGGCACGAGAGTAATTTTAGGTCATGATTCATGAACAACAAAATGAACGACAAAAACACTTAACTTCTGTAAGGGGACAAACAACCCAGTTCTCCATTTAGGACACAAAAATCTATTCAACAACGGGATGCTGTTAATCTATGTACGACATTAGCCAATATTAGTGAAATCGAGACAACCCCGACATTAGTAAAGAGCCTAAAGCAAGACAATCCTTTAGCATATTGGAAAGCTTAGTCAGACAAGGCGTATGCAGTATTGCATGTGAGGAAGGAGATGTGGCTGTGTCCAAAATGCGACCACTTTTAAGCAATCTGTACAATACGCGATAACATTCCATCATCCGATCATCCATTCATATCGAAATACAATCTTCAACCTACCAATAAACGCAGCCAAATAACCACAAAAACTCAGACCAAACACAATTCTTTACCTAAACAATGGCGGAGCCAGAATTTAAGTTCAGGGGGACGAAAAAATTTTAGGGGGGCGAAGTACTTATGAAATAAAGCAAATTAGAAATGTTTTGAAAATTCTAGTTAAAAATCGAAAAAATGCTTTACCTAAACGGCTAAACATAAAACCCACCTTCTATAAGTTAAGGCTACGTATACGTTCTTTTGGACTTAATTTCAGTTCCAATTAAGTCCATAGCTCAATGTAACACACTGTGAGTCTAAAGAATACCCTAACAAATTCAATCGGTCTCTTATTCTCTCATGACACCGTCTCACACTAAATAAACATAACAACATAGGACTAAACTAAAACTAACTAGATAAAGAGGCCTCAGGACAAGCTTATCGTGAGACCGTCACATGTTTTTTCAACTCAAAGTTCAAAACTAAAAACCTCAAATCATAAAATTCAAACAAAAAAAAATTAAAAAAAAAAAAAACGAACTTGATTGCGGCGACCAGTGAATTTAAGCTGACAGGAATCGAACCCGGGTCGCCTTCGAAAAATGTTGTGAATTTCGCGGGGCAAAACGTCGTCGGGTAAACCCGACACAAAAAGTGTGTTGATGTGTCGTTGTTCTTTTGGAATGTTATTGTGAGTACCTAAATTTGCGGCGGAAATCGCGGAAATTTGTTGGTTGTTGTTGTAGATGAATGCGTTGGTGGTTTGGTGGTGGTGTGGGAACTCCGGCGGTGGTTGACGGTGGTCGTTGCGGTGGTGGTGGTGGTGGTGGTGGTGGGGGAGGTAGTATGGGTCGTATGTTGGGTTTGCCATTTTGGGTTTTTCTTGACCTACTTGCTAATTGCTCTACCATATATTTAGTTCGAGTTTAATCTGTTTCAATTATTTGTTTAATTTAAAAAAATAACTTAAATTGAGAAAATATATTGTATTAGGTCTGTTCTCCCCACCTTATTTTTCCTTAACTTATCAAACACTTCAGAAAACTTCAGAAAACTCTAGAAGACTGAAGAAGAAAACTAAACTGAACTTCAGAAAACTTCAGACTTCAGACTTCAGAAAACTTCAGACGAAGAGAACAGACCCTTACTTACTCGTATATTAAATTAAACGGATAATTCCCACGGTTCCCTGTGTTTTGACGGGCTGCATATGGTGCCCAGTTTTTAAAAATTGTGCACGAAACGCTCTCAAACTTTAAAAGTTGTGCACAATCTACCTTTTTGCTTAACGCCGTCAACTTACTACTTACCGCCGTCAGTTAGTGTAGATGGTAGTTTATAAATTAATTAATTAATTAATTTTTGTTAGTGTAGATGGTAGTTCTCATATCACATGGGCATTTTGTGCAATCAAATTTAGTTATTTCAACTAACTTTCCCTCAAAAAAATAATTAATTAATTTATAAACTACCATCAATACTAACTGACGGCGTTAAGTAGTAAGCTGATGGCGTTAAGCAATAAGGGTAGATTATGCACAACTTTTAAAGTTCGAGGGCGTTTCGTGCATAATTTTCAAAAGTTGGGTACCATGTGCAGCCCGTCAAAACACAGGGGTACCGTGGGAATTATCCGTAAATTAAATTAATCTTCTCTTAATTTACTCTTTGTTCAAATTATGTCTAATCTGCTCATGTTTCCAAAATAAACAATAAATCTCGGTAAAATCGTCTCATTTCAAAAGCCTTATGCTTTTCAAGCAAAACAAAAAGAGAACGTCTTATTCAAGAATTTGAGTCACAACCTTGATTGAGACTCATAAATTAAATTTGTATACTAACCAAAAATTGTTCGCACATTATTAATTCATCATAAAACAATTTCTAATAAAAACCACGGTATGATGAATTTGGAATTGATGCTATAGAATATGGATATCCAATAATCTAATTTATGAGTCTCAATCAGCTAATGACTCATATAATATATAAATATTTTATAAGGAGTATTAAAATCGACAGATAGACGAGTAAATCTAGAATTAAAAAGTAAAAATATAGAATAAGTGGATAGACAAAGTCGTCTTTAAGATGTCTACATTATGTTGCTGGCACAATCTCAGCACGGTGACCAAATCACACAAGGAGGAAGGCCCCTTGTAGGAAAGGTCTTACTCATTGTGATATTTTTTTAGACTAATCATAGTTTTATTTAAGACATAAAAAGGTGAATTAGTTAGTAGCATAATAGATTTGTACTAGTGATCTAAGTTGGGAGATTGCAAGAATATACTCTTTATTTCATTGTCGGGATAACAATTTTTAGGTAATCTTTCTCAAAATGAGACGATCAAAAACATAGTTTTTGATAAAACGGGGCACAAACCCATCAAGCCGGCAAGCGAGGCCTAATGCTTTGAAAAACTCAAGAATCGCATGACACAACACGACCAAATCGAACTACACGACCTAGTTCCACCATTCCGGCTTGTACCACTATGCGTAACTTCATATCGTGAGTAAACAATATTGTAGATTACTTTATTATAAGTCTTCACATCAAATCAAATGTTAGGTTAAATCGTTCGATCAATCTAAGAAAGACGGTATTATATTCGAGAAGAGCAAATGAAAAATCTCAAAATTCGAAAATAAGCAAAAAGAAAACAAATACTGTAGGATCAATTAGTAGTACATAACATAGTAGTATAGTAGTAAGTAATTCACAAAAAGTCAACAAACAATGTGACAAATTACATACACATACACATACACCCCCATTGAATTCACATCAATCAAATTACACAACTTCTCACACAAACCTTCACAATAAAATTCAAAAGGGAAACCCTAAAATCAATGAGGAGATGAATAATGGGCATGAGCAGGACCGCTGCCGGACCGACCGGAAAGAAGACCAGAACCGGCAGCCTCGTCCTCATCAAGGTACAAATCATCGGTGGACCGAAACATAGAATAAAGAAGCAAAACCACAACCGCAACCGAGACGGAAAGAATAATATTCAAAGTGGCGCCAGTAAAGAGGAGGAAGAAAAGAGTGAGGAAGGAAAGGACGGCGATAACAATACGGTCATCAATAGACTTACGGAAGAGGACGAGGGGATGGTCACGGAGAAAGAAGAGGAAGATCCAAGAGAGGAGCATGAGGAGGAAGACGACGAGGGAGAGAGGGTGCCAGAGGAGGGAGAGGAAGAGGACAAGGAGGACGAAGAGGGAGAAGTTCATGCGGAAGTAAGAGAGGTTGGATTTGAGGCGGGAGAAAGCGGAGGACAAGGAGGGAGGCAGAGACAGGAGGTGGTAGTTCAGGAGTTGACTCCATGGCCTACGGTGTGATAGGTTCGAGTATAGGGTTTGTTTTGCCCGGGATATGTAGTCTAGGTTCGATGATAACGGTGTTGTTGAGGTTGGGAGTGTTGACGGTGGTTGTTGCGGTGGTGGTGGCGGTGATTTCGTCATTGTGTTTGAGAGAAGAAGGGGGAAACTCGAGAAGGAGAAGGGTGGATGGGGGTTTTGATTTATGGTAGAGTGGGAGAGGAGGGGGGGGGTATGTATTGAAGTTTCATTAAGACGGACTTATTTTCGTCGTAAGCTTGCGACGGAAATATGTTACCACTTTTTGCTAAAATGTTACCATTTAACGATAAAATGTTGTAACGAGTAATATAGCCCTTGTTGAAAAGTGGTAACATTTTAGTACAAAGTGGTAGCATAATCCCATCGTAAGCTTACGACGGTCGTAAATGAGAATTTGTGTTGAAGTTTATGGGCGAGTTGTGAGAGTGATGGGGGGCCGGGGGTGGGTGTTACTTCTCACTTGATCTCGCACCCCCAGTGGACGAGGGGTAATTTGCACGGTATTTGTTAGATTTACAAATTTGTACAGGATATTCAGTACTTTCTCCTTTTTATTCAGAATGTCTTATTGGGGTTTGACACAGGTTTTAAGAAAGTGGAAAAAAATAGGGGTATAATGGTATTTTCAAATAATATGTAATTTGTGTGTATAGAAAGTTGTGAAAAAGTGGAGTTATTTTGGTAATTTTCAATGGAAAAAGTAGATAAATTTAGAAATGTAGCTAAATGAGTGACATTGCTGAAAAAAAAAAAAGTGAAGCTAAATGAATGAAATGGATGGAGTAGATATTAGAAGTGATCATTTGAGGGTTTGGGTCGGGCTTGCTACGATAAAAAAGTGTCCAACGGGCCTAAATTTCATGCCCAAGCCCTCGTGAGCAGGCCTAAAATGGTTGTTCATACCCGCCCAATTTGAATTATGAGCTAACCGCGGGTTTGCGGGCCGACCCGCCCATGAACATCTCTAGTAGATATGAGTTCAAAATACGTCGTTTTTTTTATTTGGAAAACAAAAATCGTAAACCTCGAAATTCGTAATCACGATTTATTATTAGTCAATGTTTTTTTTTTATTTTTATTGAACAAGCTTTGCCTAACCATAACTTATAATCACGAATTCCGAAATGGACTAATTTGATCTTTAAAATGATCACATTCCCGCAATACACAATTTGGAAAAAAATTACTCCCTTTATTTCATTCATTTAGCCTCATTTTTCTTTTTCGGCTATTTCACTCATTTAGTCCCATTTTCAAATTCATCAATTTTTTCCATTGAAAATTACCAAAATAACTCCACTTTTTCACAACTTTTCATACACACAAATTACATACAGTATTATTTAAAATATCATTATACCCCTACTTTTTTCCACTTTCTTAAAGCCCGTGCCAAACCCCAATGGGGCCTTATGAATGAAATGGATGAAGTATTAAAATCTGAACTCACTGCAACAAGTTAAAGTTTGTTAGTTCAAAATGAGGGCAAATTATAGACAAAGAGGCAATGTCAGAATTATGCCTTATACATTTGCTTATGTTAGGTTTGGATCGAGTCAAATAATACGTAGTAAATAGGAACTTAATTTTAACCACAAATATCCCGTCATACACGTACGACGATCCCGTAAAATAATTAATTTATACGTAGTATTGAATAAATTTTGAGAAGAAATCAAAAATAGGAGCCGACATGCACGTAGTACTGTAGTAGTTAGTAGTCCAACCAATTTTGTAATTTGCAGCTAATTTGGGAATTGGGAATGCCAAATAATGGAGCACGTGAGCACGACGTTACTGAATGCGCGGATTAAACAAGGGGAGTGCCGCGTAGCCTTTTAAATTTGTGCTTGGTCAAGGGATCTCCGTGATTATTATTTGTAAAGAATTTTTAAACATTTTTACCTAATTTTTTAAGTTCATCTCGACTACGTGGTAGCAACTTTGATAAATATCAGTCTCATACAAAAATTTATGAGTAGAATAAAGTTTATAAAGTCGCTTGGATTATTGTTATTAATGTTTAGTCAAATTTTCTATTTGCTAGGATTAATCTTTTTATAGAGTATATGTTTTACTCCTTATTGAGATATACTCCTTTTGTCCCAGTCAATTGTTAACGTTTCAGTTTTGATATAAAATTAAATGCAAGAAATGAAGGAGTATAACTACAAATATAGAGTAACTTAATACACGAAAATCATTATAACATGTTCACTTACATGAACATTATATTAAAGTTGTATAATCCAAAAAAATATAAGGGTTAATTGTATCATGTATAAACCCTCAAATATCAACCGTTAACAATTAATTGACTAGGACATAGGAAGTATGTATCAATTGTTATATTTCTATTTCTAGTAAATTGATGTTTATAATATAACTTTATTTATTATCCATTTGCTCCTCTCTTATTTGTGAAAAGTAATGAATAAGTTATTAGAATTTGTTGATTTTAATATATAAGTTGAGTGTATAAGTAAAAGTAGACTAGAGAAAAGTAAAAACTACTCCATATACTTTATCTTATTCCTAAAAATGGTCCATTTCTATTTGATGCAAGCAAATATTGAGTACGTCGATAATTAAGTATGAGTGACCGGTGAATTTCATCTTTACAAATCACAATTCACAATACAAAGTATTAGATTTTCTCCACAATAAGAATTAAAATGAGACACTTATAAAATTATTTTAACCGTAAATAAACGAGGCAATTTCAAAGAATTAGAGACGAAAATGATCCAATGGGCGTTGAAGATAGTGCATTAAAGGAATGCAGCAGAACTTGCGGAATCCATGAGACCACATGTTCCGCTTTCCCATGGGCCCGCCCGTGATAAGTTTGATCAATTTACATCTTTGTTAGGATTATACCAATAACGAACTCATAATATTTTATCAAGAAAATTATTTCCAAAAATATTTTAATTTATTGATTAAGACGGAAATTTTGTAGATAACAGGTCTTCGATTCAAATTATGATACGCCAATATTTTAGTTTATTTTATTATACATCGAATTATAGATAATGGACTTCGGTTTAAATGAAGGAAATATTAATCAAGATTTCTTTAAAACACGCTCATTCTTGTATGAGTTCATCTCACAATATCTTATTGTGAGATCAGATCATTTGTAATCTGATTTTTATATCTCGTTAAACGATAATTGTGACATTTTATTTTGTAACCATTTTCATAATATTTATACTCATTGTATTGATGTTGATATCCTCTTTTATCTGGTAACCATTTTATTATTATATTTCGTAAATGTCTTTTGTATTTTTCGCTCTCTTGGACTCTGAAATGTACTAATGATCTCACAATAATTTATTGTTAACCGTCTCACAAGAAACTTATAAATATACATCATTTTAGGTACGAATAGTTTTTTTTTGCATGGTGAGTATATTTTTTTTCTACATTTTAAATACATATGTCATCATCTTTTAAACTTGTTTATTATTTGAATGATTTAGAAAACTCGGTATGATATGATTAAAGTATGTAGAGCTGTTTAAAAACAAGAAAAAAAATTCGTACTAATTTACATTCAACCTACTAATTCGACCCGAATCCGCTTAACCGCTCGTTACGTTTATGGCTCCAAAATAGTAAGCAACTATTTTCGTGTATTTGGGATTTAGTAATTGGATTGTGATGAATGGAAAGTAGCAAAAAATATTATCCATCTTGGAAATTTATAACACGTTGCATGTCTTTTTGGTAGGAGAATTTTAGTGGTGGATTTTCAGTACTCATGTCACGACCAAAACATTTTTAGTGTTGTTTTCTTCGTGTTTCTTTCATCAATCATTGTGACTGAGACGAGGTATGGGCTTCTTACATTTCCACCAATTTTGTTACCTGTGATTTTGGATCAATTTTTTAAAAGAGTATATATAATTTTATAAGCGGGTGAGGATAAACATTAATTTAATTTAGTGCAGTCCAAATAGAAAATGTAAATACTTGAATGAAATAGAGTAAGTGAAACTCAATGAACTCATCATGAACCAATGGATCGGTTGATAAAGAGTCAATCTAGTTAACACAGATGTCCAATATTGAATACGAATTTTGATAATGCAAAAGTGTTATGATAATTAAAATTCGATGGAACAAAAATAATCTTATCAGACTCAAATTCAAAATAAACGAACTTATTGTATCGTATTATTGAGGTGCCTACCTTTATCCATAAAAAATAGGGCAAAAAGCCCAAAAGTGTATTGGATACTCGGTACAGTCCAATAGATTTGGTGGGCTTTATCAAAATGTCTAGGTAAAAGCCCATGTCATCAAAAATTAACTCTACAAAATTAAACCTCCTTAAAGACATTACGATAAATATAATTCACCTAAAAAATCGAAAATAACTTTGAAATTAAATTTCTATTGAAGTCGGACAACTAAAATGAACTTCAAAATCTTTCTATATATGAAAACCGACTCTTACAAATATATAGAATATGTTATTGGCGAATCCTACCTTAAAGAGAATATTAGATTTAAATTTATCCATATCCCAACTCCTTGCCTGAGATGCCGACTAAAATGCAAAGTTTCTAATTTCTCCGCCCGTACACATCACAACGACGACGACTTCAAAAGAAAGTTCGATTATACGACAACTGATATTTCCTACACATAACCTCCTCAACTTCAAACCGTTATGTATATAACTCATCGTAAACAACTAACGCTCCCACAAACAGAAGATTAAGCTGACTTGACGCATTGTAAATCTTAGCAACCTGTTGTGGTGAAGTATGCACAATAAGATCATCAGCATCATCTTTTTAATAGAAAAGTTTAAACAAAAAAGCAACATGCATACACTAAACTTAGGATAAGTCCAACAAATATAGTCATTTTGAGTCCCTTATAATGTAGGACAGTGTCCTACATTAAGATAAACACAAATATTATGAGCCTAATTTCAGTTTCAAGGGAAAACAGAACCAAATACAGCAAATTTGGCATTAAGCTGACAACATAACAAATACTGGAGTATCAGTTAATTGCTGTTGTTTTTGTTAATATGTGCGCCGATTCTGTTAAGTCCCATTTTGAACGAGAGTCTCGCTAATAATAAAATACTCTGTGAAGTCCGTATGTGGTTGTGCTGATGGACGTAGCTGACACATCGTTAGTGAACCACCTTAGATATGTGTGGTTATTTATGTTCTTTTATTATCTTTCTTACATCCATTATAACAGTTTTTAAAGACAAACTTGATAGACATATCTTACACTTCGTGCTTATAATTGTTATAAACATAAGTTTACAAACTCCTCATAGACTTGAACTCCAACTCTATGTGACTAATGATAGTTTAATGTCGACTGTCTAATACGACTAACTAATGATAGAATACCATGCTTCAGGTCTAAAATGGGGTGTCGAGGAGTCGAACATGTGACACAGCATCGGAGTAAATTGTCGAAGTAACATTCTCAAGTAACTTGAGCTTAAAGGGAAAACAAGTGATGAGGCAAAACAAAAAAGAGGTTGATTGTAAGACTAAAATACAAAGTTGTACAAGTTTCACCAACTACCAATGTTAGTTATGTTATAATTGCATCAAAAGTTTACATATCATATCTTATACTTTCAACATTATCAAACTTTTACCTGCCTCAATATATATATACATTTTGCAATGACAAGTACATACACTTCAGCATCAAACAGGCCACCTTAAAACAAACCTTTTTCGGTCTCTGTCACATTCTCGATCTCTCTGTCGCGAACCCACCAATAAGTCCGCTTTCAAGGTAGATGGATAGTAACAAATTCATCCATGGAACATTGGAAGCCACCATCTTCCACGCGACTCCATTTGCGCCTTCCTTTTCATTCAACGTAAGTATTACTGAGATACACATTGTGTTTAGAGTCGTTAAGATTCCCCATTTTGATACTCCGTACGACAGCACCCGGTTATTTAGCTACTATAAGAAAAAGCACGACTAAACCTTTCAATGCTACGGACATACGACCCCCTTAAGGCACTAGGATAATGTTTTTGTTTCTGACTCGGTTTACTGACCGCTGATCTTCTATGCAGTGTTTATCAGCAGGTACAAGGGCTGCATATGTGACGATCAAAATAGGCCACCATAAAATGGCAAGAACAACATACGAACGAGATCGAGTTTGGAACCAAACCTTCCAAATCCTCTGTGCTCATCCTATCGATTCGACCATAACAATCACCATGAAAACCAAATGCTCCATCCTAGGGAAGATACAGTTTCAGGCACACCAGCTCGTAAACCAAGCAAGTTTGA
>JAUEKU010185910.1:0-10001 GCA_032274805.1 Gypsophila paniculata | reverse complement strand
TTATTTGAGGTTTGTAATATATAATGACTTCGGTTTAATTAGACTTAATTATATTCCGCCTTAGTTAATTAAAGTCATGAAAAACCGGGTTGTTACATATTAACAATAACATTAGTTTCTAAAATGAATCAACTATAACTTTAGTTTTCTAAGAATAAATATCCCAAAATATACTTACTAGAATATGAGCTTACTATGAATAGTAAATTTATTATAAATAGTAACTACTATAAATAGTAATTACTATAAATAGATTCCAAAAATCTCGGGTATTACAATAACCCTAAAAATTAAGGGAGATATTTGTTTGCTGACATGACATTATTAATTATATCTTATTTTATGGGGTTGCTTCATGATAGACATGCTCGGAATAACATTTACCTAACCTAATTTGTTCTATCAGACAAAGTATCACACATTTTATCTTTGAACACTTTTGAAATGAGTGTGTTTTTTATGGCACCTTAACATACCTAATTCTAAGGATTTTATGTGGTTTTTATGATCACGTACTATTTTAATTTGTAATTTGCTAATGCTTAGATACGGAGTATATCCCTAACCATTAAAAAAAAATATCATATTCTTTATAATTTATTGGAGATAAAACAAACTATAACAAAATTGAAAAGATCTAAATTAAATGAAATTGAGTTGAATTGAATTGAAGTGAAATTAAGGATTTTTTAATCAAGAATTTTTTAATTATATTGCTATCCACTTATTATAGATGAGTGAATTGAAGTGAAATTGAATACATATAAACAAGACTTAATATTTTGGTCACTTCGAGTGGGATTAAGAAATCGGCTACGTGGACATTGATCCTACCAAGAATAGTAATAATACTATAATGTTCATTACTTTAGTTTTATATTTGTGACAACAAAAAGAGAATCTCACAAGAGAATCTAACGGCTACTTTACAAAGTTATTTCACTAATCACTAGTATTATTTTAATGTCAACTTTTCACATGAAACGGCTAACTTCCATGATTTATTTTCTAATTATAATAATCACTAATAGTTACAGGTGATTAAATGCGAGTTTGGGTATACGTTGATTGGCTGAACGTAAATTTTCAATCCACAAACAAGCGGGTCAATATATTTAGGACGGATTTGTACGTGAAGCGAGCCTTTAAAATTTTTAAAAATATGTAACCTACTTTTTTAAACTGCAGCTTGGACGAACCGGACTAAAAAGACCAATAAACAGCTACAGTATAAGTGTCATTTTGTCACATGAAGGTGCCAAGACGGCCAAAGTGCCAACTAGGAACATAGGTTTAAATATTTTACTTTTGTTTCCCTTCACCAACCTTGCCCTAAAATACATTTATTTAGACAGATCATATAATTATTGTCTCAACTTATCGTCATTACACCAAATCATACATACCTTTATTCCTAATCATATTGTATATATATGCATGCATTTGTAGTTCATATAATTGCAATATTTTTAAATTAAAGAGTGCATAAAAAATTTAAAACTATTCAATTGACATATGTAGATAATATTTTTAAAATGGTATTATGGCATATTGGCATACTGCCATATTGGTGTATTCTCTTTTAATTTGTTCAATACCAAAAAAAATGATTATCTTTTATGAGATCGTCTCACACACTAAATAGTGTGTAACAATTTTTTTTATTCACGTACTAAAACAAAAAAAAAAAAAGAAAATTAATTCACAAAATAACCACCAAAATCATGTGAGAAGTATCACGATAATATTATCGTGAGACCGTCTGATATAAGTAGTAAAAAAACATTTTCATAAGTAAAATGACACTCATAACGTACATGTTGAATAAAATAACTCTAAAATTCAATCTCAGAAATAGAAAAAGATTCGTTCATTAATAAGATAAGCTAATACGAACATAACTATTGTAATCGATACAACTTGATAAAAGTATGCGCTTATTTGTCTTAAATTCGACGTTATGACAATTCTACATCGTTTTTTTCGTAGTAACATTTTAGAACGTATTAGGATTCACTCATGTAATAATTTTTGGTAATACTGAAAACATGTATGGAGTACGTACTAATAATACCGTTAGAATATAAATCAATAAGAATATCTAATTATTCACTTAAATTTTTAGTTGATTTTTTTCAGATGTAGTATCTGAGTCAAACATGATCGAAAAGTCATAGTTTCAAATCTCATTCACATCCTAAAACATGTTATAGCTGCATAGCAAGACAAACGATCTTAACTCATGCTACCTTATTTTCAAAAGATGACATTCAACCTTAAAATTATATGTTTATCCAAAATTTCAAATAAACATGGAAAAAATATATCTAAATTTATATCTTTTTGAGACTGTTCTATAAGAGAGCTGTTGATTGTATAATTGTCATTAACATTATTTTGTGAAAGTGACCATTGTTTAAGAGAATCGTCAAAGGCGAAAGTTATTGTGTGTTAGGGACCAATGGACCATTAACACATTTGTTACGGCCCATGATTTGTATGTCGTAGCTCCTTATAAAAGCTTAAAGAGGCCAAGCTTTTGTATTCCTGGCCCAAGAGCTGTGCTCAAATAAATGAACATCAACTCTTCTATAAAATTGGTTTATTTTTAAATTTGTTCGTAGTATCCTATAAATATGTGATTGTCAAAATAAAATTTTGAATTATAATATTAATACAATTATCTGGATTTAAAATTATTCCTCGTATTAGTTACTCATCATTTTTTTTACAACCTTTTACAACAGTTTCTAATAAAAAACCCTAGGTGGCATAAGATACAAAAATAAAATAATAAAGAATATTTTATGTTCGTCAAATGTCATTTATACATACATGTAACCTTATATTTTTTTTCACAACCTTTTACAACAATGTCATTTTTATTATAATATAATAATTACCAATTTCACGTTTACACAATATAACCTTGAAAAAAAAAAAAAAAACTCCCTAGAGGGAATTATATTTTAAGTTTGCCAATTCTACTGTGAGGCCGCGTCACCATATGAGACACAATTAATAATGACATATCATCAAAACAGTACCCTCCCCTAATTTGTATTTTGTTTCTTGATAAAGCTTAAGTCGTGTCGCCTAAAGCAAAACTAAACCTGGATCACTACTACCAATAGCTAGCGGTAAGCAGGGTCGAATCCACGGAGAGAAGGTTAGGCTTACTAGACAATGCTTTCTATAGCACTCTCACAAGCGACGAAAAGGTGGGTTTGATAAGCTACGTATACTGCAGAATAGAAATAAGACCGAAGATAATCAATAAAGGTAAAAGAGAGTCTACGGTCTCGGGATCATAGCGATGCATACAAGGTCAATGGGTAGAACCTGAACGTACGGACAAAGAGTTAAAAGAAGGGATAGAGGATTAGTTCTCTCGAACCTAATCTATCCTAGGTAATAGCAAGCGGGCTTTCGCGACTTACTTTCTAAACCTAAAACTATTGCGCGGGTCTTCCTTAACTAGGCTTTCGGTCTTAAGTCAAGGGGGTTCCCAAATCTATCTTAAAGTCGTGTACTTAAACTTTAGGGTCGCAAAGGAAAACGCAAAAGAAACTTCAGTCAAAACAAGAGTCCGTTCAAATTCACCCATATCATTCCCAACACCGCTATTACCATCGACCCTAGACTAAGAGGGTTAGCTACTCATAACGATGCTAACAATGAAGATGAAAAGCAATACACGCTAAGCTTTACTTTGAGGACTTTTAACACGGATGAGACGAGCCTTCAGCAGCGGACTTGTACAAAAACACTTGCGGCATAAAAAACGGCGTTGTAAGGCCGATAATCCTACAAAATCAAACTAAGACACCACAGTACAATATTCGGAGAAAACGGGGCAAAATAATAGCTAACATACCACTAAGGCATGCCAAAGCTACACAAATTACTACATAAATAAGCGTATAAAATACATGCATCAAATTCTCCCAAACCGAACCGTTGCTTGCCCTCAAGCAAAGCGAGTGACAAAAGCGTCCGAAAGACTATGACGACGAAGCAACAACTCAGAACACTCTCAAAATAGACGTCCTTTTAAAGTAAACTCACTTATACAATAAGCACACCGTGGAAGGATTTGACCAATCAGTCCGAGGCATTACCCGATTCATCCCGCCCAATTTTCAGAACCGACTGTGGGTAAAGCGGTTGTAATCAAACAAGCTAAGCTCATGTTTAATGCTCAACGAAAACCATACTACAATCTTGATCAACAGGGCAAAGAGATATACAATTCATAACACATGAGTGGCACGCGAGGCACAGAGGGCTGTAATGGGGCTCAGGGTTAAGGTAAAAGATGGCAGCGTTCTAACACAAGTTTGGAAATATGGAGCTAAAAACCGTTAGCTGCGATCAGATTACTCAATCAACAAACCTGCCAAACAACGCCACGACTAACATAAACATTATTGAACACAACACCTCAACCAAGCAAATCCAACTCTAATGATCGTTTCAACAACACAATTCAAACAACCCCAGTCTCGCAACTTATCATCGTCCCTAATAATCTTTTATGCACAACAATTCTTTATTTCTTTTTCTTTTGGCTTGTTCATTTTCAAGCTTTTCTTTTTTTTTTTTTTTTTTTTTTTTTGCGGGACAACATTTTCTCATTTTGAGCACGAGACTTGATCACCTTACTCCACAAAAAGTAGAAGCAACATATACGTGACGATACAAACGGCCAACAATCTCAACACACACCATAATCACCCAACACCCACAACTCACATCAATGGTAGTCACATGAATACTACGCAGCTATCTCGACTAGGGTAGGAAAAATTTGGACAAGTAGCTAAATCATGCGGTTAGAGTTACAAAACAGGCTCATTTGGCTATGTGAGGGGCAACAAAAGGAGGGACCTAAAACTAAAGGGTGATAAAGAGCAGTCATTTGCCATGTGGAACTCAAAAGTAACCGAAAAAGGGTGCCTCGGGCCTCGGACCTAAGGTGCATACCACTCATAATATTACAAACGGGACTCAAATGACAAGTGATTCATGCAAGAGACGGCAAAAAGTAGAGTCTAACATAGCTCATGAGCGACTTAAGCGAGTGACGCAACTAACCCAAAACCAACCCCGTCAGTCAAACAGCGGTCGGACCAGAGAGGGGGTGGTAGCTACGGAGGAGGAGCACGTCCCGCTTCTTCAGCTACAACTGTTCAGAAGGGGGTGAAGAACTCGGGTCAGCTTTACACTTTGACCAGAGAGGAGGCACAGAGCGACGCGCACGTCATTACGGTACTTTTCTTGTCAACTTCCAGCCTGCTTTCGTGTTGTTCGACTCGAGTGCTAGTCATTCGTTTGTGTCTTGCTCGTTTTTGTCTAGTCTTGGACTTGACACCTTGAGTCGATTGATGATGCTGTTGTGACTCCCGCGGGGGAGTATGTGTTATGTGATCGTGTATGCCGTTCCGTTCGTTTCATCTTTGAAGGCATTAATATGCCTATTGACTTGTTTGTTTTCCCTTTGTCTGAGTTTAAAGTGATTGTGGGAATATATTGGCTGATGAAGTATAGAGCGAATATCGACTGTTCCTTGAGGAAAGTGACAGTAAGGAGTCCCAAGGGAAGGAGATTGTCATATAAATGTGTGGTGGTGAGACCACGTGTGAAGCTGATGGCAAGGACAACTTTGAGGAGTTGTATAAGGCGTGGATGTATGATGATTCTTTGTCATGTGAAGGACGTTAGCATGGAAGAACCGAAGTTAGAGTCCATTCCGGTGGTTAATGAGTTCGTGGATGTGTTTTCGGACGAAATACCCGGACTACCTCCACGACATAAGGTGGATTTTGGTATCGATTTGGTACCTGGCACAGGACCAATCTCCAAAGCGCTTATCGAATGAGGCCTAAGGAGATGGGCGAGTTGAAGAAGCAACTTGAAGAGTTGTTAGATAAGGGTTACATCAGACGGAGTGTATCCCCTTGGGGTGCACCCATTCTATTTGTGAAGAAGAAAGATGGGAGCATGCGCATGTGCATGGACTACCGAAAGTTGAATAATGTGACGGTCAAGAATCGGTATCCTTTACCGAGAATTGATGATTTGTTTGATCAGCTAAGTGGTGCTAGTGTCTTTTCGAAGATCGACTTGAGGTCGGAATATCATCAGTTGCGAGTTAAGGAGGAAGATGTACAAAAAACATCATTCCGGACACGGTACGGGCATTACGAGTTTGTGGTGATGCCGTTTGGGTTGACGAATGCCCCGACGGTGTTCATGAACTTGATGAATCAAGTGTTCAGCCAGTACTTGGATCGATTCGTGGTTGTCTTCATTGACGACATCTTGGTTTACTCGTAGACGGAGAAAGAGCATGTGGAACACTTAGGCTTAGTGTTTCAGACGTTGAGAGATAACCAATTATACGCGACGTTCTCCAAATGCAAGTTGTGGCTCGAGAGGGTGGCATTTCTTGGGCACGTGGTGTCTAAGGATGGCGTGTCGGTGGATCCGAGTAAGATTGACGCGGTAACTAAATGGCAAGCACCGAAGAATGTGGCGGAGGTGAGGAGTTTCTTGGGGTTGGCCGACTACTACCGACGGTTCGTGAAAGATTTCTCCAAGATTGCAAGGCCGATGACGGCATTGATGAGGAAAGAAAACCGCTTCGTATGGGATGACGGGTGCGAGAAGGCCTTTCAAATGCTGAAGAAGAGGCTCACCTCGGCACCAGTCTTAGCCATTCTCGAGGGGAATGATGGGTTCGAGGTCTATACGGATGCATCCAAGCATGGCTAGGGGTGCGTTCTGATGCAAAACAGACGTGTCATTGCTTACGCCTCGAGGCAGTTGAAGACTTATGAGGAGAACTACCCGACTCACGACTTGAAGTTGGGGGTTATGGTGTTTGCTTTGAAACTGTGGCGGCACTATCTCTACGGTGCAACATTCAAGGTGTTTTCATATCACACGAGTCTGAAATACATCGTCACACAAAAGAGTTGAATATGCGGCAGCGGAGGTGGTTAGAATTGTTGGGTTATTACGACATGGAGATAGTCTACCACGAGGGTAAGGCTAATGTGGTGGCTGATGCTCTTAGTCGAAAGTCGGTGCTTGTTTTGAGCACCGCTTTGTCGTGCTTGAGGCCGAGGGGAGAGATTAGGAATATGGGGATTGCTATGATCGGGAAGGGTGATGCAATGGGAGATTTGACCTTAGGGGTCGATTTGTACGAGGAGATCTGAGAAGCAGTTGATGGATACTAAACTGATGGAGTGGAGGAAGAAGGTGGAAGAAGGGATTGAGTCGAGGTTTCGGATTCTTGATGATGGCAGCTTGCGGTTTGATAACCGTTGGTGTGTACCTGATGACGAAGAGCTGAAGAGGAGGATTCTTGAGGAGGCCCACAGTACGCCTTATTCCGTCCATCCTGGAGGGGATAAGTTCTACAAAGACCTTAGGAAGACTTTTTGGTGGCCGTGAATGAGGTGTGAAGTGGCCAACTTTGTGGCATAGTGTCTTGTGTGACAAAAGGTGAAGATCGAGCATCAGAGGCCTCAAGAGAAGCTACAATCATTGGAGGTGCCCGAATGGAAGTGGGATTCCATTTCCATGGATTTCGTGGTCGGTTTGCCTAGATCCCCAAGAGGGAACAACATGATCTAGGTCATTGTTAACGAAGTCCGCTCATTTTGTTTCGACCAAAGACACGGCGAGCAAGGCTAATTTAGCCAAGTTGTATGTCAAAAATGTGCTAAGGCTGCATGGAGTACCAAGAGACATAATTTCTGATCGCGACTCACGATTCATATCGAGATTCTGGGGTGAGTTGCAGACAACTTTGGGTACTAAATTGAAGATGAGCAAGGCGTTCCACCCAGCTACAGATGGTAAGACCGAGAGGACCATCCAAACTCTTGAGGATATGCAGCGAGCTTGCACTTTGGAGTTTCGTGGGTCTTGGGAGGACCGGTTGAGTTTGATAGAGTTCTCCTACAACAACAGCTATCATGCAAGCATTAGTATGGCTCCGTTCGAGGCACTTTATGGACGGAAATGTAGGAGCCATGTGTGTTGGGACGACTTGACAGATTCAGTGGTTTTGGGCCTTCAAATGATCGAGGAAATGATTGAGCAAGTGAAGTTGATTCGACTCAAGATGAAGGCGGCTCAGGATAGGCAAAAGAGCTATACCGACCTTCACCGGGGGGATATCTAGTTTCAAGTGGAGGACAAGGTTCTACTTCGTGTGTCCCTAATGAAGGGTGTGAGGCGATTTGGCAAGAAGGGCAAACTAAGCCCTAGGTTTATTGTAGAGGTGATCGTTTGCGGGCTTGGGCCGGGCTTGCCACCGTAAAAAGTGTCCAACGGGCCTAAATTTCATGCCCAAGCCCGCTTGAGCGGGCCTAGGATGGTTGTCCATACCCGCCCAATTCAAATAGCGGGCTTACCCGCGGGCTTGCGGGCCTCAAACTCGTTTTTTTCTTTGAAATAAAATTCTTCACATAAAAAATAAGTACAAGTGAAAAAATATAGATAATTTCCGTCAGACTCATTAAACCCAACGTATCATCATTTCAAAATAAGATACTACTTAAGTTTGTTCTTTAATCACCACAGCAAAAAGAAATAAGTCCAAAAGTGAAGATGGCTTCATTCTTCCAAGTTTCTGACCTTTGCAAAAAAAAAGTAGTAGGCCAAAAGTATTTTTTAATTACACATGATAGCTCAATTTTTAAATTGGGCTTGATTTTTTATGGGTCTAATTGTTTTGTAATATTTGTGTATTATTAGAATTTTACAAAAAATTTCATCAAAAAAAAAAATTACAAAATTTATTATTTTGCGGGCTTAGCGGGCCGCCGATGGGCTTTTATGTTAAGCCCGTACCCGCCCGTTTACTTAGCGGGCCTACTTTTACTTGTCCGTTAACCGCCCATTTATGAAATTTTTTGTGTCCAAGCCCGTTTATTTAGCGGGCCGGGTTTGCGGGCCGGCCCGCCCATGAACAGCTCTAATCCAAAGCACCCTCTAAGCTAAAATAAAAATGTTCTCTCCATTTAGGTCAATAAGTTACGTTTATTTTTTTGACACTATTCACAAAGTATGACATTCTTCAAAAATATTCCAAAAAAAATCACATAAAATATAGTCATGCGGGATCTTGTTTAATCTGAGTACATTAAGAATATCAAAATTTTATAATTTTTTCTATTATGTAACGAAACATATAATAAAATAAAACAAGCATTGACAAATGTGAAAAAAATAAACGTAAATTATTGATTGGGACGGAGGAGGTAAGTGATCGGTGAACGAGTTACAAGATACGATCGTAAATTGGGTGATCCAAAGCATGTACTCCATCAAGAATTGAAGTTAACATAGTGGGATTACTTTAGCATATATTTGGGCAAATGAAAGTGGGAAACAATCATATATTATGATGATTTTCTACTAAATATTATACTTGCTGTTCGTCATTGGATTCTCCAATAATATAGCCAGGTTAGCTATGCTATTTATTGAGCAACTTTTTCTTTTCTAATTGTCTTCTAAAAATCATCGATATGTTGCTAGAAAACATTTTCTTTTTTGCTAGCTCGAAAAGAGGTAACTACATATTATTAGGGTTCATGGAGCCGTAGGTACATCCATAATGAAATAAAAGTACAAAAACTTTACTAACTAAAGTTAACATTGCTACAAAGAGATAACTACGTTGAGTATTCGAAATATATTGGTTAAGGACAGTAGGAGGCAGGGGTGGCCATTAGGGCGGGCCAGCCCAGCCCGGTATGTGGGCCTTTTGTGGCCCAGCCCACCAACCCGTGGGCCGGGTTCGGCTCAGCCTGACTTCATCACGGGCTGGGCTTGGGTTCAATTTTTTCAACCTACGGCCCACGACCAGCCCACCCCAACGCAGCCCAGTCAAGCCCACCTCAGCCCGGCCCGGCCCGTATGGGCCAACGTTTTTTTTGGAAAATTGGTCCGTTTTTATTTTAATTCTTTGTTTTCAC
>JAUEKU010185889.1:0-10001 GCA_032274805.1 Gypsophila paniculata | reverse complement strand
GATCATATAAGAACACCCCCTTAATTAGGTAAGAACAGTCAGAATACACTTAATAAACACCCAAAATACATTCCAAACATAGTAGAGGTATATTCTAAAAAATATTGAACAAAAAAATTTCAAACTTTTTAGCTCATCCCATTAATATTAAGTTAATTTTCATTTTTTTTTTCAGGTACATTTTTTTTGGTAAAATGTAATTATATTCATGACTATACCCAATCAATTACAAAAATCCAATTAGTCTCCTAAATTTCAAACATCATAACAAAAACTTACTTTCTAGCCACTCTCTATCTATATGATGTATGCCTTTACATATATGTCTCGTTCTATATCCTACTTCCTTTTGTATAGCCTTAGCCACCATTAGAGGATGCATCACCTTCATCTTGACTCTGCACTTATTCCTCACTGCCCAAATATGATAACACTATGCCATACATGTTGCCATCACAATCTGCCTTTGTACCTTAGTTAATCTCCTGCACATTACCATATGTTGCCAACGTTCAACATTATGCAAACTTACCCCTAGCCACTACTGCAACATCTCCCTGCATTGTGTGCTATACACACAATTAAAAAACAGGTGCATAGCACTCTCTTCCTCCTCGTTACACAACAAACAGGTACCATCAGAGCATATCCTAAACCTTCTGAGCCTATCCCTTGTGCTGAGTCTACCTTGGACTGCCAACCATGCAATGATTGAGTGTCTTGGGGTTGTGTACCTGCACCAAACTGGTTGCCTCCATCCCACCTTGGTCAACTGACCTTGAAGCCATTTATAACCATCAGCTATAGTGTAACCATTTGGTCTTGCCACCCAAGTATTACCATTGTAACCCTCCTTCATTTTGTCTCTAACACTACAAATCTTCTTCCAGCTCCAACTAGCATTGCTCCCAGGCTTGTAACACCACCAGTCCTGTCCTTTTAAGTAAATAGCATTCACCCATCTAATCCATAGATGATCTTCCTTGGTAGGTAGGTGCCATATATGCTTACCAATGGCTGCAACATTCCAAAGGCTAGATTTGGTGATCCCCAGCCTTCCATTTTCTTTGGGTGTACAGACTTTATCCCATGAAACTGGGGGAGTCTTGCTGTAATGCTCCCCTGCAGACCAAAGGAAATCCCTGCATTTAGCTTCAATAGAATGCATCACTTTGTTAGGAAGAATAAACATACTAGCCCAGTAAGAGTGCAGAGTATTCAATACAGAATTGACCAATACAAGTTTCCCAGCATAGGATAGCTTCTTGCCCTTCCAACCTCTAATCCTAGCCACAATCCTCTCCACCAGGATGTTACATTCAAGGACATATAACCTTTTAGGGGAAATTGGAACCCCAAGGTATTTAAATGGAAGAGAACCCTATTGCATTCCTGATTTCATCAAAAACCAGTGCTTATCCTGAGAGGATACACCATTGAAGTAACAAACTGATTGGCCAATATTCATTTGTAAACCTGAGGCCTTTGAAAATTTCAGAAATCCTCTGATCATGAGTTCCATGGACTCTCTTTTCCCTTTACAAAATAGAATTAGATCATCTGCAAAGCATAGGTGGTTCAGACCAGCAGGCTTACACATGGGGTGGAACCTAAATTCTTTTTGTTGAGCAATGCAATTGAGTATTCTGCTCAGATTCTCCATACAAAGTGTAAATAGCAGTGGGGATAAGGGATCTCCCTGCCTCAAGCCTCTTTTCCCTTTGAAAAAACCAAAAGAATTGCCATTAACCATTAGGGAATAAGATGTTGTGGTTACACACTCCATGATTAGGTGTATGAATTGCAATGGAAACCTCATTTCCTTCATAAGCTCCTCTAAGAAACCCCATTCAATAGAGTCATAAGCCTTCCTTAGATCAATCTTCATTAAGCACCTTGGTGAAATAGTGGTCCTGTTATACAATCTGATCAAGTCTTGGCTTATCAGTATGTTGCCCAAAATTGATCTGCCCCTTATAAAAGCACTCTGGTTCTGACTGATGATATTAGGCAGCACAGCTCCCAACCTATTGCATAAAAATTTTGCTATACCCTTGTAGATCACATTGCAGCAGGCAATGGGTCTAAATTCAAGCACAGAAGTAGGATGATTACACTTGGGAATAAGAGTAACCATGGTAGTGTTCAATTGCTTCAACATTTTGCCCTTCTTGAAAAATTCCTTGATGGCTTCAGTGATATCATGGCCTACAATATTCCAGGCTTCCTTAAAGAAAAAACTTGAATAACCATCTGGACCTGGTGCTTTGCAATTTGGAATACTGAATATTGCCTCTCTAACCTCATTATCAGTAATGGGTGCCATTAAGATTTGTGCCTGACTCTCATCTATCAACTTCCCTTGCCTTACAACCCCTCTATTAACACCCTCAGTCTCAGCATTAGTCCCCAGCAGCTGCTTATAATACTCCAGGAAAGCCATTTCAATGGCATTTGAGTTAGTATGAATAACTCCAGTTATGTTAGCAATCTGCAGCACTTTGTTCTGTGCTCTTCTTGCTTTTAGATAATTATGGAAGTACTTTGTATTAGCATCTCCTTCAGCAGCCCATTCCAATTTGGTTTTTTTGCAGCAGGAATTTCCATTTTGCATCATAGCATATTTTATAAGCCACATGTGCTTGTTTCTCAAGTTCCTTCAAACCAATATTACCAGGGACTCTATCAATCTGCCTCTGCAGATCCTTTAATATCTCCTCAGCTAAATTAGCTTGTTGCTCAATGTCAGAGAAACCACTCTAGTTCAACTCCCTCAGAGGATACTTCAGCTTTTTCAGTTTATACAGGATTCTGTACATCCTATTTCCTTGCACCCAGCATCCCCATTGAGCCTCAAGAATTTTCGAAAAATCAGGCACAAGAGCCCACATGTTAAAGAATTTGAAGCTCCCTTTAGTCCTACTCCTAGTATTGCACAAATGAACAATGCTAGGAGAGTGATCAAAAAGTCCTTCAGGTAAGAACTCTGTATAGGAATCCTCATAAGTATCAAGCCACTCATCATTGATAAGTACTCTATCCAACTTGCACATCACCCTGTCATTGCCATCCTGTTTGTTTGTCCATGTAAAGAATTTTCCAATAGCTTTCAAATCATGAAGGCCATTACCAGCCATCCAATTTTGAAGGGGAAGGATTTCAAACAGCTGCACAGGAGCCCCAATCCTCTCATCATGCCTCAACAAACAATTAAAATCTCCTGTAACTATCCATGGTCCAACAACACCCACCCTACCCAAATCATTCCACAACCTACTCCTATCTTGAGCAGAATTACTATCATATATTACAGTTAAATGGAATGTCATCTGAGTGGAAACAGTAGTACACTTACAGTGAATAAACTGATCCCCCATGCCAATGACATCCACCCTAAAGTTATGCCTCCACATAATCCAAATCCTACCACCCATTGCATAATCATAATTAGTCACTATACTCCAATCACTACCAAAATTACCAGCAACCCTATCATGAGAATGAGGCTTCACCTTAGTCTCCAGGAGCCCACATAGTCCTACCTTATTTATATGTAATAGATGTTTCACCTCTTTTTGCTTGGCAGGACTATTGAGACCCCTGATGTTCCATGTACATAGATTATCCATTCCCTAGATTGGGATTAGATCCCAATTTAGAGACAGAACCTTGAATAGATTTAGTCAGTGCTTCCATAAAAGATAATGGGGAAGAACAGCCCACACCATTCCCCCTATTCTCATTTGGAGTCATCTCCCCATGATTCATACCATCCACTGCAATACTTTTACCCTTATCAGCCCCAACCACAGCAGTCTTCTGAACAGATCCCACAGGGGCATTAACCAGAGGAGGTTGCACAACCTTCTGCACAGGCCTCCATACCTGAGGAGTGAGGAGGTTTAGTAATCATTCTTCTACATTCAAGAGTTTCATGTCCATATGCTTTATATTTCCCACATAAAATAGGTTTCCACTCAAACTCAACCATAACCTTCTGCAAACATCCTAATTCATCAAGAAATTGCAGAGAATCAGGACACTTCTCCCCCAATTGGACCTCAACCATATATCTAGCATATCCCAATCTAACCTTCCTGGTGGTGGCTTCATCAGGTTTAATGGGCTTCCCCACTAACCCTACAATTTTCTTCAGACAACCCTCACCCCAGAACTTAAGTTCCAACCCTCGAAGTTTGATCCAAGTTGGAACATGCTTAACCTCCTCTTTGACTAACTCAGTATCCACAGTCCATGGCCTAACAACCACTGGCTTTCCATCAAACATCTGGTAGCCCTGCTGCAAAATCTGCTGCTGCACTTCCAACGTTTGAAATCGAACAAGAAATACACCATTTGGCAAGAAGGAGATCTTATCATAATCAAATTTTCCCCAAATTCTTTTCACAAACCCAGCCAAAATCTCCACCGGAGGATTAGCCCAAAGAACATAACAAATCACAGCAGTCGACCAATAGGAAATCTCTTCAGCTACATCCTCTATTTCCAACTGTAAAATAGGGGAGGGAGTTTCGATTACCTTCTTCGTCGCACGGTGATTCTGGGCCGGGATCCATCCTTTATCATCAGTCTCCTCCGGAATCTCATTCTCCATAATGACATCCAGACCCTCAAGGTCCAACGGTGCAAAAGTATCAGTAGTGCCACTAAGTTTGCTCCTATTAGTATGAGCATCTTTACTAATATTAATGGTACTATTTTGTGGTTTTTGTGGAGTATTAGATGATGTTTTATTATTGTTAGAAATAGGTGTTTTTGTTATGACTGGGGTTTTAGGTTGAACAAATGTTTTTTTCTTCTTAGCCATGGCTGATTCGAATCACATTCAAGAGAAAAGAAGAGCTCAGACCTTCTCTATCTAACCCTTCTCTCTAAAACCATAATTTTTTTGTACGTCACTAAAAAATGATTTATATTAACATGGAATTTACATAATTCTGAAATTAGCGTCTTTATTAGGGATTAGGGAGTAAATATACGACACATTTTTATTCTATAATATACAAAATACAATAGCATTTAAACTATACAAATCTTCATATACTCCCTTTAATCCACAATGTTTGTCTCATTTCACTTTTTGAGAGTTAAAGTTTCGAAACTTTGACCGTAAATAATTTAAAAATAACAAATACTTATATCATTATAATAAGAAAAATTACATTTGTTATTAAAACATGTTTCACAAAATTACATTTTTAACAAAGAAAAATCACATATAAACGGAGAAAAATACGGTCAAAATGCCGCGTTGGAGAACATGCAAACAGTAAATGGGACAAATATTATGAACTGGAGGGAGTGTATGAGATGAATATAACAAAATCGTATCAACCAAATTGAAAACCGGGACCACGATTTATGATTTTATTTTGGTAGAGGCCCTTTTCTGCCAAATTGAAAAAAGAATCGTATCTTTTCAACATATGACTTAGATGATTTTATTTTGGCGGAGGCCTTTTTATGGTAGAGAAAAAATAAAGAGAATAAAATTAATTGAGATTAGTGTAAAATTCGTGAAAATTTACAAGAATGTTTTAAATTTCTTTTAGACTAGATTTATTTTAATCAATTTTTGAAATAAAATGTTACTCTGTATAATGTCTTTCATATCTATGTATATATTTGTACGAAGTATGAATATATTAGAAATATAGAATTTGAATTTTCTAAACATCATATATTCGGATATTACTTTTCGCTGCTATTATATTCACTCAACATCATTTACACATTTTTATTTTATTTTTTTAACGGAGTATCTTATCTTGACCAGTTTGCTCTCCAACACCTCACCCGCCACCAACATTGGCCCCACCACTTATTGTACTACGTTGCACAAAATATAAAATACTAGTTGAAACGCCCGTGCGATGCACGGGTCACAAAACAATTTCAATTAAAAATAAAGAAAATTTAACATATTAGATTTTTCATGAAATAAGCAATTTATATATATTTTGTTGATTTTACCTCAACTATGAAACTTCTATGTAAACCCTCAAATAAAATATGTTATACACATTCACGTTTTCAAACTTGAACAATTGTCTTGGTTACAAAAATGTGTTGAAACGTTTTGAAAAAAAATCTAATTAATTCTTAAATTTTGTTTTGAAATGTTTTTAAATAATGCGATGTTCAATTTATTAAATTTTATAAAGATGATATTTTGGGTAAATATAATTTTTTTATTGATTTTATATAGTTAATGATTGTGCTAATTAAAATTTGACAAAAGAAATTAAAACTTTGTGACCAAAATACAACAATTAAACCTCACAATTCATAATACAACATCTAAAATCATTACAAAAATATTAAAATTAGAATTTTCAAATATAACAATATCCAATAAAATAGTAAAGAAAATTTAATAATCTATTATGGAGTACATTATAATACAGCACGAACCAAAATTCACTATACAAAATACAAAAATTTAAAAGGTAAATATATCATAACACAACAATAAAGAAGAAGTAAGAGGTATATATATAGACAAGATTTTGGATCTGTAGAATTTGTAAGAGGTAATAAATTTGAGAGAAAAGGAGTTATATAGGGGTTAAACTCCTATATAACTCCTTTTATCATTAACATAATTAAGCTCCTTATATAATAGTTATATATATTTAACTTACCTAATAAACTAACCACTAACTACATGTTTTTCATTTTCTAAACTACCCATTATATCACTAATCCACTAATATGTAATTAGTAAATAATCAATCATCAATCAATCAATCAATCAATCAATCAATCAATATATATAAAAGAGGCTTTTTTCGAGCGTTATGAGAGAGTCCAAGTTTTGAGAAAATCTAATTTTAAAGGATAATTATAAAAGTGTATATATTTATTTATAAAAAAATTATGTTAATAGGAGATAAAACCACAATTCCAGATATTGGAAGAATTTGAACACAAGTAGAAATCCAAAATTTTGCCTATATATACCCATTACCTCTCCTTGATTGTTGTATTATGATATATTTTTGTTTTAAATTTCTGTATTTTATATAGTGATTTTTGGTTTGTGTTGTATTTTAATTTTTCTTTAGTATTTTAATGGTGTATTGTTATATTTGTAAATTCTAAATTTAATATTTTCTACAATGCTTTTGGATGTTGTATTATGATATTACTCTGGTCATAAAGTTTTAATTTTTTTTGTCAAGTTTTACTGTATTGATATTATGTTTGTACATACTAATTTAAACTTGATGAAACAATTTCATCTGCTATAAAAATAGTATTTGTAGTCGATCCACTTTGAGTACTCAAATTTTGTACCTTTAACAATGAGATAATATAAAATTAATTGGTTTTCAATATAACCTTTTGTACGTAGTAGTTATGGACTAATATTATTAAAAGAGACATTTTGAGCTACGAGAAAGAATGCAACTATTTAAAAAGAAAAACTAATATTTTTTTTAATATTTTAGTAAATTTTTAATGATAATATCCTATTTATTAGTAGTTTTTTTAAGAGACTAACCAAAGATTTTTGAGTTTAAAATTTTAAATAAGAAATAAAGTTGTAAATAATTTTTTTATAATTAAGATAATGTAAAGAGTGATAAAATTAATCCGAGTTTGACTAGGAAAAAAAAGATGATATCCAATTTTGATTGTGACCGATGATATACTATTTCTAAATTAATCGGGAAAGAATGTTGTAAATAAATTGGTTTTTTTTATAATTAAGATGAATAAAGAGAAAGAAAAATTGTCAATTACCACCTTTAATCTTTTATATTCAAGTTTTTTAAAACTACCAACTTTTAATTATTTTATTAGAAATAATCACCTATTAAACTAATTTATTTCATATATTGCCACCTCCATTCTATTACGGGATAAAATATTAGATGTTTCAGTTAAATGAAATTATTTAGTGTCTTATATTTGTTATAAACTACCCATTTTGGCCTTGAACTATTTTGATATTGGCTTTCATCCCTTCAGTTTTCTTAATATTTAGGTCCGAAATAGAACTAATGTGGCAATATATGAAAGAAACTACTTTAAAATATGGTAATTTTGAAAAAAAATAAAAATAAAATAAAAGGGGGACAATTTTAAAAAACATGAACATAAAAGGTGGTAATTGACAATTTTTCTTAATGAATAATATAAAAAAAGAAACTTGAACTTAACTAAGAAAAATAGATGATATTCAATTTAGATTGTGAATGATAATATCCTATTTATAATTAAGTGAATTAGCACAATCATTAACTATATAACACCAATAAGAAAATAATATTTATCCACAATATCACCTTTAGAAAATATAATAAATTGAACAATGCATTATTTAATAACATTTCAAAATAAAATTTAAGAATTAATTAGCTTATTTTCAAAATGTCAACATATTTTTGTAATCAAGATTGTTCAAGTTTGAAAAAGTGAATGCATGTGTATATATTTGATTGGAGGGTTTACATAGAACTGTCACAGTTGATGTAAAAGTAAATAAAATATATATAAATTGGTTATTTCATGAAAAATCTAATTAATATGTTAAATCTATTTCTTCATTATTAATTGCAATTGTTTCGTGACCCGTGCATCGCACGGGCGTTTCAACTAGTATATATATTAATAAAAGAGAAACTTTTCGAGCGACGTGAGAGAATCCATTTTTTTTGAAATTCTAATTTTAAGTGATAATCGTGAAATTTAAAGAGATAATTATGAAATTGTATATAATTAATTATTAATATTATTATTAATTATGTTAAGCAGATAAAATTTCTAATATTAAAAGAGTTTGAATGCAATTAGAGATCCAATATATTCATGTCCCTATATAAACTCTTATCTCATTCAAAATAAAGTGTGTATCAAAATTAAAATTTTCATTTTCGTTAATTTGATATTGCATTATAATTTACGTAATGTTTTTTTTATTTTATATGATTATTTTGTATGTATTGTATATTGTGATTGTTGTGCCTTGAGTATAACATTTTATTTTCGAGTTGTCCAACAAAATAAAAATGTTTATTTTCATGATTAAGATCGATTTTCACTTATAATTTATGTAATTTTTATTTTTTTTCATTTTATATGATGAATTTTTTGTATTGTATAATGACTCTTTCACTTCGTGCTTGAGTTTCGATTGTTGTCTTGATGTAGATACCCTTATCCGTATCCCCCGAACAAAGCCCTATGATGAACGGACATAAATGCGATTTAACGAAAATGATTGTTTATTAAAGTTTGTCGAGCTCTAATTAATCGATTTAATGAATAATAAAATTGGATTGATTGATTTAAAGGTTTATTTGGACTCAAAACAAATCACTTTGACCCAAAAACCAAAATAAACTCTCAAACTCACAAATTGGCCCAAACACCACCTCGGCCCAAATCGAAACCCGAGTCAACCCAAAGTCAAACCCAAGTCCAAAGTCAAACCCCAAAATATCCCTCCGTACAAACCCTAGGGTAGCCGCAAAGGAGTTGCTTGAGATCCAAGTCAAGAGCGGAGATCACGGGATAAATTTATCCCGAATTTTTGGAAGCAGACACAAGCAGGGGTCACCAGTGGACTTGCGTCCACCCCCCTTGGACGCCAGTCCACTGGCGTCCACAGGTCAATTCCCAAATTTTTCCTATAAATACCAGACATTCCCCGACGTTTCAAAACAGATCTTATTCATATCAAACGCCCTAATCCTCTAAAAAACTCTCAAAACTCTCATAAAAGTTTTACTTTTAAGTTCTGTTCTGAGGTTCTGTTCAATTCCCTTTCTAAAGGTAAGAAAAGGTAGACTTTCTATCCTTTCTCTCTAAAGGCAGTGCCTTCTTGTTTCGGGTATTGACCCTCTTCTCCTCCCCTTCCCCTCTAGACTTATGCCCTCATAGGGCACATCACCATTCGATGTGTGGAGAGCCCTACACTAGGCCTCTCCACCCATGGATTCCTAATCCATGTCCACTACATCGATGGTGCA
>JAUEKU010185878.1:0-10001 GCA_032274805.1 Gypsophila paniculata | reverse complement strand
TGAAACTACAATATATATAGGGTATTGTTTAATCTCATATGCGTTTTACTCAAACGCATACGCAATTGACAATTTTACCCTTAATCAATTTTGCATACAAATTTTGTTCTCTTTCTTCTCTCAAAACCCCAAACCTCCTGTCAATCCTATTCCCGCCTCACCTCCATTGGCCAGCCACTCCAACCCCCTCGACAGTGACCACAACCGACCACCCCCACCGCTACGTCCATTACGTTCCTCGCTAACACCAACAACCAACCACCACCATTCCCACCCACCAACACCAGCCATGACCAACCTTTCCCCTCCTCGACCATCCCCAGCACCCACCGACGACTACCTCCCATCCAGGCCACACCACCGACGACGTCCACCTCCCGCCCAGCCAACATTATCGACGACCACCATGCCCCCCTCGTTGACCACCACCGCACAGTCGCACACCACCATAACAACCTTAGTTTCAAAACATTAAAAACCCTAACTATAAATTAATATACAATATCAATTAATTTAATTATAAAAATGTATTGTTTGATCAAAAATTGAGAATTATAACGGAAGTATTTGTTGATTTTAACTACAAATTGATTAGTTTTAATTAATTGAAATTAATGTCATTTTTTTTTCTAAGAGAGACAATAAGGAGAGAGAAAAGATGAATGAAGGGTATGAGAGGGAAATTTTAGGAAAAAAATGTATGCATTTGATTAAAAGTCGTATATGAATTCACTAATTGGTTCAATGCGTATTCTATATTTCAGCACTAATTAAACATCTTCATGGGATAGTGTTAGAGTACTTCAGTAATTGGTTCAATGCGTATTCTATATTTCATGAAAATCATGGTGTTTTTATGTGAGCAAGTGAAGTAGGTGGAATGAGACCACCACAATCGGACCTACAAGGCTACAATACTGATCATTGTAGTGTATCGTTCATATGAAAAGAGAAATTCTCTTGTGAAAGGTTATGTACATTTAATGGTAAGTTGTGACTTATATTGGTCACGTTTTATAGATCATATTAAGCACTATAATAATCATTTTTTGTTACAAGTTTGTGTGGTCGTACATGTGCCATTCTCTCATATGAACGTGTGATGCAACTAATAACAAAGAAAGCTAAGGCCAACCTAAAAAGCTACTCTTCCGATCCATGTCCAATTGATTACGTTTGATTTTCTCTGTGAGGAGGACTTTGAACTAACATAAAGAATTGGATGGATCTGAGGGGGTACCAATCAAGACACTTTTCAAAACTATGTCAACATTATCAAAGTAAATTTTATTTTAGGTATAATTGGACGAACAAAATTAAGATCAAGTATCATTTGTCTAAATAGAACAATATCTCATAACTGAGTGAATTACACCATGAGTATATCAGAGTATCATACAAAGACTTTCTGAAAATGATTTACATGTTGAATATTTGAAAAGGAATTAAAGCAAAAAAATGTTTGCAAGGTCGACCAACATGATATATTTGTGATAAGCGTAAGATTATAAATGGGCAATGAAAAAAACAATATCATGCATCTTAATGTCTGACCACGATAATATCACCAGTGGGGATGTTTAAGAGTTGTTTCTGAACTTTTGAACACAAAAGTTATCGATAATGAAATTTATTGCTCTAATAAAGTCACTGATTTTTGTTTTCTTAATCCAATGCTTTGGCTTGGATCCAATTTGAAGTTTTATACTCAATTGCACATAAAAGAAACTAAGATAACAATTTCAGGCCTTAAAAGCAACCTATATATACACAAACCGTATTCAAACATCGATTGCATCGAGCAATTTCATCGCATTGGGGGACAGCGCGCGCTAGCGCGCGGTCCAACAACTAGTAACTTTAAATATAACTACTACACTTTTAATCTTCAACTTTGCCTTTTTGAACACTATAATTGGATCAGATATTTGGTCCGAAAATTTCAAATTTCTTTTATCATATTTGAAAGGTTGGAATATCTGATCTTTTTTGTATCTGAAAGGATTGAATCTTATTTGGTTTCGTGGGTGGGTTTTGGTCGGGTGGTTATTGGTGTTATTTCATTGTAAGATGTTTGTCTAGAGCGGCATACATGGATCATCATATTAAATATGCATTGGTTTTAACATCGATAATTTGACATTTATAAAGTAAGAAAACAAAATTGCTTAAATGACTTACAAAAAATAAAATTAAGGGAGTATTTAATTAATGATCTATTCATTTTTGATAATACAAATTTGTATACATACTTTGTAACTTTTATTTATTAAATAAATTTAATTTACAAAACAATTTTTACAACCCCGTAAATTTTTACGGGTATTACACTAATTATTATTGTTGAAAGTACAACATTAATGTAAGGCGTAGAGTACAAGAAGTTCCATGGCTATCAAACTATACAAATGTAAACGCCTTGTCTCGAATTGTCCATTATTTTTGACCCATTTGGACATGACTTTCAATTCTTTTTCCCGTTGATTCTTCAGCCATTGTGGATCGTCGTGTTGTATCGTTGACATATCCAATGAATGAGATCCTGCATAGCGAAAACCAAAAAAAAAAAAGAAAAAAAGTAAGAGGCCTAAAGGCCCAAAACCATAAATGTGATGGGCTAAAGCTACTTACTACTTTGCCCATTGAAAGCTCTAAAAATTTGTCGATGTACTACTAAATGGTTCAAAATCAAAATGTTAATCAGTCAATTTTAATGTTCAGAGACACTAAATTAGCAAATAACAGTTAGATTGGGATTATAAAATAAGCCTAAGGTCGATTAACCAGTACCTTGTTTTGTATTTATTGCCACAATTGTTTCCGAAATATCCTGCAAAATACTTTGACAAAGCCAAAAAAAAAATTACAATAAAGTCAAGTCAATAAAATATTTAAAAAGCAATAATGATAATTATATACAAATAACTAAACTTAAACGTTAAATATAACCTACCTAGAACCACTGAGCGGATCCTTAAGCCCATTTGAAAAAATAATATTACTCCCAAAAATTTTCAGAGCCGATTTCAAATCCTAAATTTCAAGAACACAAAATGATAAAAATCCAAGATAAAAGTCGATTCAAATAGTTATATTGCATAAGAAAGATTATTAAAAAAGAAAAAGGAAAATGGGGTCATACTTGGCCACCATAGTAAGTCGATAACCAAGTAGTATGGGGATATACACCATACTTCTCTTGGCAATCCTCCATATGGTCCGATAGATTGAAATAATGGGCTTCAAACATTGAATCGCGAGTACATGCATTTGTATCCGCTAGTAGCTCAGTACACATCTATCAAATTCAAAGAAAGGCATACATGAATTTTCACAATAAAATGATATAATTGAAATAATGAAAACAATTTTGAATATGGTGTGTTTCTTTTTTATGCGAAAATGATTTTAAATATAACACTATACACTTGGGAAGATATATGAATAAGATTGCGATAATACCTGCCAAGCCCAAGCCTTTTGAGAGTGGTAATCGAGCAAATTATACGCACTAGCGAGAGCCATCCAAGTTATATTGTTGCACAGTTGTGGATTGTTCAACTTGAAAGTAGCTCTCGAAATCCCTCCGAGGATGTCGTCTTCCGGCGCATTGGCTATCTCGTCGCACACCACATTAATCCGCCCGAATCGCCCGTTGTATTGCGCCACAAACCGGTACATTTGAGCTAAGTAGTTTTTTAACTCATAGGTGGCGAACAGAGGGCTGTTGACAAGAAACAAATATGAAAAGTTATTACACTTGAGAAATGTTAACGAAGATGAAAAAGTAAGTAATATGATAATAATCTCATGCCTTTTATTGATTATTGGTAATGTATATATACAGAATAGATTGGGCTGAGCCCAATATTAGCCTATGGGATTATTGGTTATGTATATATACAGAATAGATTGGGCTGAGCCCGCCCAATATTAGCCTATGGACTATTAGTAAGCAAATTAAATTACCTGCATGTCTTAAAAATTTGAGCAAGGGTATCAAGGCCCTGCCGTTGCATAGCAGTTTGGTCGATCAGGGCCCATGATTTCGCTATACGTTCAAAGCATTTTTTATTCGTATCCTGCGTACGAAAAATGTTTGTTAAATTGTTAGTTTCGACAATATTTATGAATACCGATAACAAAATTAACAAAAAGATCTAGGAGAAATGTCATAAAATATAACTACTTAAACAAAAACTTTTAAGATTATGACTAACAACAATACAGAGTATATTATTTTTAATAAGTAGTTTTAAGTCACAACAATTTAATTTGAAGTAACAACTATTTGAATTTTAAGTAACAATAATATAGTTAAAAAAAATATTTAAAATCGTACCCTAAAATCTCTTGATACAATGGAGCAATACTGATTTTCAATTGGAACTTCCAAAATACTTATTAGAGGCGCGGATGAGGCCAATGCTCCTATGGCGATGTGAGGGTACTTTAGGCGAAACCAGGCCGCCAACACTAGTAAGAAACACGGAAGAAAAATCAAACCGATAAGTAAATTAACACTATAAAATAACATTATATTATACGAAGTATATATAGAAGAATACAACTTTATACGATAATATATAGAATATAAAATAGTGCTTACTGCCACTATAGGATCCTCCCATGACAATGACGGGAGAATCAGCGAGAGAGTAATAAGTCTTTAGGCCGATGATGACGTCGGCAAAATCCGCCATTGCCTGAGCCGAGGTGAGACAACCTCGTATCTCTATGTCTAGCATCGCCAAGTCAATCGATCCGTTTGGGACCGATTCACCGTAGAATCGATGCTGTCATTTGCCAAACACAAAACATTTCAAAACATAACTAATAAGAATATGGATCGGATATAACTAGTCGTAAATAATAATAATAATAATAATAATAATAATAATAATAATAATAATAATAATAATAATAATAATAATATACCTCAATGTAGACTACAAGAGCCTGAAATCGAGTAGCAGTCAATGTGACTATCCCAGGCCCACCAGCCCATGTCTCAACATTGGCTTCTCCACCAAAAAAGACCACCATTGGTCTTCCATTAACAGGCTTTTGGCTTAATGGGCCAAATGAGAAGTCCAGCAAAACTCTCTGCTGGAAACGCATTTGGCTCATCGAGCCGTACCCGAAATGATCGACGGGTTGAGAATGGTACCGCGTTAGGATTGTAGCCATTGTACCGGACCATGTCACGAACCCGACTAAAATAATACTTATAATTACTAAAATGTACGTTAATGTGGGACGGTTTGAGTTCATGATTAGTTTTTTTTAAGGATTGAAATGAAATTGTGGAAGATGTATATGAAAATTTACGTGGGATGAATATAATTCAAGTATTAGAAGTTTGATGTATATATTATTATGGTTTATATATAGACATAGGTTAAGCTTTAGTATTTAGGTTAAATTATGTTCATGAATTGGTTAAGTCTGGTATATATAGACATAGGATTCATGAATTGCTCTAAATGTGATTTAACTTAGCATGGTTTTTGTTCTTGATGGGAGTCAATTAGTAAGCAAAATAAGTATTAATTACATGTGCATTACTTTGTTGTCTTTTCTTTTCTAAGTCATTACTAGCTAGATGATCACTATATACACTCATCAACGTTCTTTTTAGTTTTTAACATAATCATACTTATAAATGTGTGCTAATTATTGAAAGAATGAAAGGATACAATTAATTAAAGTCTATTATCTTCAAATAGAAAAGCTTTTGAATGGAGGTTAATGAGTTCTGACTCAGTTTGAAGCTTAATTAGAGATATAATCATGTACGGCTAGCTATGGTGGAATTAAAGGGGATTAGTAGTGGCGATCGTCTCACTGACCATGAAAAAATTGATAAGCTAAACTTAAATGGAAATCAAAATTATATGAAAACCGAACTAAATCGAGTTGAAATTGATAGTAAAAACAAACTGGACCATAAAAGAGTTAAACAACCCACTTAAAGGCTTAAAGCCCAAGGCTTATTCCTATCCTATGTATGATGTCCAAATTAGGGCCCAAAAATACTTAAGTGGGTTGCTTTAATGCTTTAATTTGGATTATTGTTAACTTTTTCAACTACAAATTTCTAAATTTAATTACGTACATGCACATAGCACTAATCAATTACAAAAATGGATCTTCTAATGCCAAAAAAAAAATTGCCATTAGTTAATGAAACTTGACTAGGTTCGAAGCTTAAGACTTAAGTAGTTGAGATACATTCATGTAAGTATAGAAACACTCCTTCACGGGAGGAACCTCATAAAGCCTACGTAGTCGACTTTTTTTTTACATTTTGAGTTCGTTATGCATTTACGATGAGACAATTGTATACATATATCTACATTGGTACATGTACATTCAAGACTAGCTAGTGGGCGGAGTTAGGAGGAGGCTAGCTGACAGGGCAATTCAATTCCCCGAGTATTAAAAATTTCTCGACTTTCAACTGGAAACTTCAAATTTCCTTAGTTATTCGCCCAATCTTAGCCAAGTCGATCACTATTAAAGATGTCTTATGTTGATGAAGTGATTAATTGCCCTAAATGTGATTTTACCTACCACGGTAATCATACTTAATTAGTAAGCAAAAGAGGGAGATTAATTACACTAGAATGCGCTCATCACTTCATCAACATACTTTTTACCATATACGTAACGTACTTATATTACACATGTGTGCTAATTGAAAGAATGAAAGGATACAATTAATTAAAGTCTATTATCTTCTAATAGAAAAACTTTTGAATATGTTAGTGAATCCGGACTCAATTTGAAGCTTAATTAGGGACACATTCATGTAAGGTTAGCAGCGGTGGAATTAAGGGGTTAGTAAGGTAGATCGTCCTCGACAAACTTGAAATAATTGATTATTTCAGTGGTTAGATATCTTGATTTTATTTTCGGATTATCTTATTATATTAGTAGTCTGTTCCTCGGGAAATTTTCGTTCGATTAGCAACAAATCCTAACTACGTGACTGACAACATTCCTATCTTAACTTACATTTCAAGATTATATCTAAAATGAATAGAAAACAAAGTTAAATTAAAAAAGTTGAATATAACTCAACTAAATCAAATTGAATTGAAAAAGCTAATAACAAAGGGATCATAAATGAATGAAAAAACCCAAACTTTCGTTTACTTAGCATACTCATTTTGTCGAAGAGTGTCAATTAATTAGCAAAATTAGATTCATTACAAGCCCATTTTGTTAGTGCCCTAATTGCTTTTACTTTTCTCACTACATGCATGAACTATGCTCTCATTATTTACCTTTAACCATATATTTGTGGGCAGATTAAAAGAATACAATTACATTCTATAATTTACAAGTACTAGCTACATCCTTTAATCCTTAATTTTATTCATTTTTACCATGTGTGAGAGTTTTAGGACTTTATGCATATGACAAATGACAAGTTGGTAAATAATAAACCATGTTAAGTAAATGATTGATTAGAAACTAAACAAATTTTTAAACGTAAGAAATTAAATTTGACGGAAATAAAAATCTGGCATCAATATCACCCTCTCATGACATCATAGCTTTCTCAATTCAATTTGAAGAGACCACATTAATTATTTAAGAGAGTAACACCGAAACTCAATATTATTCAGAATCACTCGATTGATGACCAACACAATGCCAATTTTATGGTTTGAGTGTTTTAGCAAGTGAATGGATACATGAGTGAACCAAATCACCAATTAAGCAAGGATAAAAGAATACTCCGTAGCAGTTAAGGCTAAAGGGCCAAAACATACTTAGGCCCATGAGCTTCGTAACTAAATTTGAGCCCAAAATAGCACGTTTTCTTCAAGTTTCTAACGTAATTATTTGTTGTCACCAAAATATAAGCCTGCTATAATAACCGATTCAAACAAGGTAAACAAATGAGTAATAACCAAAATAAAGCCTACTACAATAACCGATTCAAACAAGGTAAACAAATGAGTAATAACCAAAATATAAGCCTACTACAAATACATTATTTGTTGTCACCAAAAGCGTTAACATATCATTCTTTACAAGTTATTGTGTAAGAATTATTCCGAAATACTACAATGCTACTTGAACTTATAACTCAAAACATAATTTCTTTTCATAATAGCGGTTTTTGTAAAACATCGTTTAAAAAAAACATAAAAATTGTTGGTGTTTGCGTGCTCTGTCTTAGGTCTACCGGCTTTCATGTTTTTCCCCAAAACGCTGGTGTTGCACCACTGCTTTAAACCGAACAAAGTGGTAGTTAGGCAAAACATTATGCCTGTATTTTATTATTAGTATGGCTTGAATCCTCTGTCCAGGACGGTGAATTTAGTTAATGTTACCGAAGTTTGGACAATGGCTTTGACGAAAAATACGAAGAAACGAAAAAAATTATTGACGTGGACTTTTTGAGTGTTACTCCGTATAAATATAATTTGAATACAATTTTGTTAAATAGTTTCAAAAAATGCAATTTTGAAAAAAAAAATCCTCAAAACGTGATAAAAGACATACCTCGTAATCTATACCTCTTAAAAAGAAAGAAGTCCCCTTACTATTCCACTTACTATTCATCAATGTATTTAACCCTTACTCCTCACTCTCTTAACTCAACAAGGGTTAAGTCCAACTCAACATGTTCATTCCCTCTTAGCTCAACAAGGGTTACTTTATTCTTTTAATTTGTTTTTGCTCAAAATTACATTTTCATACTGATTTTAGTGGTCTGTTGTCGTGTTGATTTTTTAAGCATGCAATAAATAATACTTATGTTTGTATAAGTTCGTTCAATGCAATATGGTTTTGTTGAGGAGTTGTGTTTAATTCTTATCTAACATGGGTTTGACACCGTTGTTGGGCTTTATTCACTCCATCTAATGGTTTGATGTTTTATTCAATCCATATAGCAGTTTGATGTTATTTAATTTCCTCATTTGGTAGGTATGAGAATTTTTGTAGCGATTATTAAATTAGAGCTTGGTTGGATATCTAAAGTTTTAAAATTTGGAGTTTTATAGGTGCATAGATGTTAGAAGTGCCTATTATTTTACAATTATTTTTGGTGTTTGTGCGAGGGATTTGTACTACTGCCCTTTAATTTATATTCCCTCCATTCAACTCCAACTTATGCATTGACTTTCACGTTTGCCAAGATAAATGTTGGAACGACAATATATATAATTTCGCATTATTAAAAATTATCAAAAATTGATATTCTTATTTTACTCATAAAGACGAATCAAGCAAGATCTCGAATGACCGTATTTTCTCGTATAAATTGTGAGGAATTTCAAAGATTACGTAGTTGACCAAATAGTGTCAAATAGTATATTGCACAAGTTGCAGTTGAATGAAGTGAGTACATCCTTACCTCTTAAAAAGAGAGGAGTTCTAAGAACTTCTCTACTATTCACCAATAGTATTTTTAACTTTTTGCTTTTTTTTTTTTTAAAAAAATCCTTTTTTTTAAAAATCCTTTTTTTTTCTTTTTAAAATTAAGAGAGAAATTTATTTTAAAGGAGTCATTTACTATTCATTAATAATATTCTCATTCATACATTTGGTATTTTTTTCATTAATAATATTCTCTTTTATACATTTGACATTTTTTTCACAATTTCAAATGAATTTTTAACTTTTTGTTTTTTTTTTGTTTTTAAAATCCTTTTTTTTCTTTTTTAAAATTAAGAGAGAAATTTGTTTTAAAGGAGTCATTTACTATTCATTAGTAATATTCTCATTCATACATTTGGTATTTTTTTCATTAATAATATTCTCATTTATACATTTGACATTTTTTTCACAATTTCAAATGAAATTATTGTACACGTGCGAAGGGCAACTGTAACAAAATTATGACTGAGTATAATATTTATTATGACCATTATTAAGTAAATTGTGATCATTAAAAAAAATTTAAAAGTGGTCACATTTTAATCAATAATGATCACAATGAAAATTATAACGGTACCATTGTATTTTTTTGGGGCAAC
>JAUEKU010185867.1:0-10002 GCA_032274805.1 Gypsophila paniculata | reverse complement strand
AAGGGTGGTGTGATACTTGGGATTATTGCGGGATTAATCATAGTTTAGATTATTTTGAGAAGAAGAGCAATACTTGGGATTATTGGTGTTAAATAACCCTAAAATAAAATAGTATAATAAGATATTAGTTGCATTTGTAGTAAGTAATTTAGGCGGAAAAATATTTCATGAGGTGATGACACGTGGCAAATTTTTTTGAGTGGTTTCTCATTTAGTATAATATAAGAGATTTAGGCGGAAAAATATTTCATGAAGTGATGACACGTGGCAAATTTTTTTGAGTGGTTTCTTATTTAGTATAATAAGAGATTTAGTATAATACGAGATTTAGCATTCCACAAATATTGTGCTCAAGTTACGTGTTTTTAGTTATTGATGTGTTCATCTTACACATCGTTCATAACATTCTGATAACTTTTGTCATTAGTGCTCTTCTAATTCGCCTTATCATCTCGATTTATTGTTTAATTTGCATTAAAATTGCCTGCTTAGTTAACCACGCGATCCGGTCATTAAAGTCACACGGTTTATTACATTTAAAGACAATAGACATAATTAGGAGGATATTTATAACCTCCGAGTACTTTTCTTTGAGTAGTGTATTAGTTTCACGTTAACAATATTTTAAATTGTGAAGGGGGCTAAGCAGGGGCGGTCGCCCCCCCTTAAATTTTGAAAAAAAAAATCGATTTTTAACTAAAATTTTCGAATTTTTTCTTATTTTATAAAGGTTCCGTCCCCTACAATAAAAATTCTGGCTCCGTCACTGATTGTGACCATTATTAAATCTTCAATAGTCTAATATTAATCTTCCACTGTCAGTTCAGCAAGAGGGTGTGTCAGCTGGTATTTGGCAGATTGCAGTTACAAGCTTCTGAGGACATTGTTAGCTGGTGGTTGAGTAAACAGTTCAGATCATTGCTGCAGAAACAAATTGTCGGAGCTGCTATCAATGCTATTATTTATATAATATGGTGGACTCGGAACAAATGTAGACAGGACATGAGTGTGGTGCAACCCTCTACTTTGGCAGGCAACATTCTAAGCATGGTGAAAGGTCGTGTGCAAGGGCAGGGGCTGATGGTATCCTCATCTCAGGGCAAGCGCTGGATTACTCAATGTAGTTTATTGTAGTAACTTGAGCATATAATGAGATGATTGATGTTGTAGTAGTAGGATGGGCTATCTTGTATTGACAAACCAGTTTCTTGATGATGGAATGAAAATGCTTACATGATTATCAAAAAAAATATTAATTTTGATTCACTTTATATTAGCCTCGATATTTACTATAAAAGTCACATTTTAGTACAATGAACTCGTTATATGCATATATAATTATACTCCCTCCATTTCTCTACGATCTTCCCATTTGTAAATGACGCATGGAAAAAGGAAAGTGAATTGTGTAGATGAGATTAGTGGAAAAAACAAAAAGTAACTTTTTAAGTAGATTACGTGGATAATATTGGTTGAAAATTGACAAAAATATAGAAATAGGCAGATGATAATGAAATTTCCATTTTAGGAAATTGAGAAGTTCATAGTGAAATAGGAGTATTTTTATTGGAAAGTTTATTCATATACTTGGTCTAGCACATTATCGATATAATGTACTCGAGTTTATTGGAGTAGTACTGTGCTATGATTCCTCTAATTCAGTTATTTGTATACCATTTTATGATAAAAATGAGTTAAAAATGTTTATTATAAGCTTAAATGACTCAAATTATGTCTAATCGAAAAATATGTATTGATTTGAGCTGGCTAAGCATGTAATTGTGAGTGTTAAATCGTGTACGAAGGTATGATAATGAGAGTGAAGTGCAAGGAAAGATTCAGATTTAAGCTAAGTGTTACGGAGTATTTAATTTGTATTCACGTGATTACTGATTAATCACATGATACCTTTCTTGGGATTGCAACGTAGTCACTAGTCCAGTGAGCACATTTGGTCAATTCAGCTTCCACATGATCACGCTTACTAGGCAATTGCAATTGAGAATTCTTGCAAAATAAGTTTGTCCATTGAAAATATAGTTTGTTATCATATGAACAATCTAAGTTCTAAAATAAAATCATGTTCTTTCAAAATCCAACCCAATAATCAATTATCTAATAAAAAACAATTTGATACTTATGAGTAGAATTCATTTAAAAACATTATTCCGATCCAAGTTCTGAAGTTGTCCCATTATAAGCCAAGTGAAAGTGTTTGGTATTTAAATTGTCTAAAAAATGATATGGAAATGGAAAGACTTTATAAAAAGTTGTTCCATTGCAATTGCTTTAAAAAGCTTGGAAAAATAAATGCAAATTTTTTTTTTTTTTTTTTTTTTTTGCAACTATAAATAGAGTGTGCTACATTATCACTTCAAACCATACTTATTTGTTACAATATAAAACATAACATAATAAAATCTTAAGTTTTCTAGTAATAAACCGCGTCTGTTATTAGGAGCATCTTGGTGGAGTACGGTGGAACGGGGGCGAGCCTCATCATCCAACTCTTCTCCAAGACTAACAATTCCATTGGCCTTTGCAACAATTGAGATATCAAGAGACAAGAACAAGATGTACTTACGCGTAAACTTGGCAAAAATGACGCAATCCGATAAGGCTGACCCGATACCCGAATCTGAACAGAAAAACGAAACCCGAATTGACCCGACCCTACCCAAAATTTGTTGACCCAAAACTTAAACAGACTTGACCCAAAACGATCCGACCCGAAATGACAAACAAATAATGAATTTGATATCAGTTGTATATTATACTCCTAAAAAATAACAAAACATACAAAAAATAACCTACGGTGACAAAAACCAATTTATTGACCAAATTTCGTACGGTTTGACCCGATTTGATAGTGTTACGTATCGAAAAATGGCCCGACCCGACCCCAATTGACCTAAACCCGAAATGACCTCATAATAGTGGACCCAAGAGACATTTGAGGCCCAAAATGACCCGATCCGATCCGACTCGGCCCGAATCATCAGTCAAACTCGAAACGACCCGACCCAAATTGACTCGACCCAGATTTGACCCGGAACACCCGTTTACCAAGTCTACTTACGCGTAGTAAAACACAGTAATTCTTCTACCACAAAATTAAATACTTAATTACTCCCTCTGTCTCGATAGGTTGTTATCTATTTGTTTTTAGGGGTGTTTCATTACATCATTACTCTTTATATATTTGTGTATTATAATAATTTAATGAAATATGTGTATAAATGAGCTTGTCCACGTTACTTTCATATGGTTACATTACTCTTTATAGAATTTAATACTACATTTATTCTTTCATTTGATTTTGTATCTAACAAATAGATAACAAAAGACTGAGATACAGAGAGTAAAAAATTTCTCATACTAACAAAGTGACGTGGTTTCTCATTTTATCGTTTAACTATCAGATTAGATACTACAAAGTTAAAATTTATCGATAAGAATGCGGATATTTTTGAAGATACTAATATATATGAAGATAAATTAGGATAAAAATTGAAAAATTTACCTAAACGTCACAAATTTCAATTTTCATGTTTTGTGGACGGTGGCCTTGATTGCCCCTCTGACTCCACCCTTGAAGATAGAAGTTTGATTCTTGACCCATGAGAATGAAGTAGTCTTCTTAGCACACCGTTTACTTCTTCAGGGATAAATCATAGAGAGGAAAATAATCATTGTTGTCGGCGATGGACACCTTGATTTCGTTAAAAAAAAAAAAAAAACATTAGCAATAACATGCCTTTCATGTTGTTTTCGATAGTTTTTACGTAGGAACTTATTTTTATTGAATCAGAGTATATAATATGATAAATAGATGTTTCAATATAATGATAAAAATGTAAATTATAATCTCTACGTCCTACTCAATTGGTATTTATGTTTAAAAAATCTTATTTAATATAATTCTAATTACATGTGATCTTGGAATCATTTTTCGTCGAAGTTTAAGAAGTTTTAATTATAATACACATTTTTTAATTGTATAATTTTAGTCATTAGATGTAATTTTAAAATAGCACATAAAGTATATTACTATATAGTTTCCACACATAGAAGCTATTTCCCGTTCCACTTATATTGTCCAAATATAACTAATGATAAATTTCCAAAATAAATAAATGTGATTATTATCCCCCAACTTACATTTTTGCATATAGAACTCTAATTATGTGGATAAGTTGTATTGTCTAACTATGGCACAATATGAGGAGTTTTGATATTTGTTAGATTAAATTTCCAATTAAGACAATTAATTTGAAATTTTATTTTTCAAATGAAAATTTATGATCATATAAATGAAATGAAGGGTCTGGTTTAGTCTAAGAGGAGTTTCATCTCAAAATTAATTAATTATAGTACCTTTAATCTTATAAAATGAAATTTTTTTTTATCTCTACAACTCTCATCACATACGAATTAACAAAGGACTCCTCGCATAAATCAACAATGCGATCGCGTAGGTTGCATAATTATTGTCATTCTTAGTCAACGACATCGCCGTGTTTCGAGCACTCAAAAATCTTGGTCGTATATCCTATACAAACCATAATCATATAATCAAAATATAAACCCTTGATATATATTATTAATACTTTAGACGAAACTTTTTACTCCGTCTATTATTATTATTATTTTCAAATGTGGTACCTTCCCCTCTACCACGTGCCTACACATGCATATCAAATTATCAGCTCAAAAACTTTATATTACGAATATAAACCCTATTTCCCTACATGATCTTCTTCTTCACTTAAACTCCTTAATTTATGTTCAATACTCAACAAATGAAGAAGATTTTGTTCACTTTCTTTTGCATATTAATAATGACAATTCTCATCATCTTTAACTCTTCCTTGTGCACACATTACAACAATAGATCAAACTACTTTATGAAAATTAAGCATCATCAATCAAGAAAGTTGTTTGAAATGCCGAAACCAAGATCTTCATCGACTAATTTTAAAAAGACGGCGAGCCAAGACGCTGTGAAAGGGACCAAGAAATATTTGGATTCAAGCTTGAGAAGGAGGCCAAGAAGTGGTGCAAATCCTATTCAAAACAAGTAGCTCTTTTTTTTTTTCTAGGTCGACGAAGGTATCCACCACCATCAACAGTGGTTATCCTCTTCGTTGTGGGTGCTCTTTGACGTAAACAATTGGTTAAAAAGGCAAGATGAGATTCGTGTGATTTTGATTAAGAGATCAGGTGAACAACCATGCCACAACAGATCCCATCAATTAAAACAAGTAACTCAACCTTACACTTATAGGATAGGAGTATAGGACTAGTTACATAGGAAATGTATCATATGGTCCTCTTTTTAGTTTATTTGTAACATTTGTACCCTTTTCGCTTCTTTTTGTTTATTTATATTTTGTTGTTTAGATTTAGGGGTTAGAAAAGAGCATTTATACTTGTATTACTCACTCAATTCCATTAATATTTCTATTATTTCTATAATTTTTCTAAAAAAATCAAACGCAAAAAATTGAATGGATCAACAGCTACGTTTTCTATCGTGAAGTTAAGTAGTGGTGGTATCTTTTGACGAGTATGCCTCCTTTAAGATAGATTTATCTTTCTTAAGTTTAGAACGTGTCAAGTATGGTAAATAAGATAAAATTGAATTGTCTAGATTACATCAAATGTTTTTTTAATCTGTAGAATTTATAAGGGGAATGTAATCGAGAAAAAATGGAGAAATTCTTATACTAAACTTGCTCAATTAATTACAATATTTTTAAGGAATTATAAAGACATTACATTTACTAAAAATTAAGCCACTAATTAGACCCACTAACTCCATAACTTCTCACTAATATCATGTTAATTATCCACTAACTACCCCCATTAAATTCACTAAATTTGGAGTACACTTCCAACACTATCTATACAAATAGGTTATTATTTTATCGATTTTAAAGTTAAGACCAATAATTTATTTTAAATGAGAATTTGTGGTTTTTGGTGGATATTCAGTAGTTACGCCGTAGAGGGAACTCTATGTTATCATTTTGTCAATGTACAAGTGTACAACAATAGTTATGCTGTACTTCCTAAACATATTGGTTTTGTTAAGGTCTCGTTTGGCCTAACTTTCTAAAAAAAAGTGTTTTTTTGTTTTTCAAGCTTAATTTTTGAAAGTGTTTTCTAAAAGTTAAAAGCACCAAATTTATGCTTCTACTTTTGAGAGCAAAAAAAAAAAATAGATTTTTGAGCGTTTATGAATATATTTTGAACTTTTGCAAAAATGAGTGTTTGGCCAAAAGGTATTTTTAGGACCAAAAACACTTTAAAAAATTAGGCCAAACATTAGTTATAATTTTGGTGTAGGACTAAGTTTATCCATACACATATAGCTTGAGTGTTAATTATAGCCAAATATAACTCCGTCTTATTTTATTTTTCAAACTCAGCGTTGACAATTTAATGAAGTTTTTCAATTTTATATCTCAAATTCATAAAATACTCTAACATAAAAGGTGGAGTCCACATGAGTCAGTTTTTACTCATAAATCACTATTCATGAACATCAAAATGGGTATTGAAAATAAAAGACCTACACGAATTCCAAAAAAGCTACAGTTACACACAGTGTAACTTAGCTCTCGGTACACAACGAACCACAGCTTGACATGTGGAATTTATTTTTTTTTAAAAAAAAAAATTATTATTATGCTCCTTGTTTTTCCCTCCAAAACAAATTTTTTTGATTTTCAAATTTGACAAAAAACCTTTTAATTTCTAATATTACCTAATATCTCATTTTCATTATATTTTCTTCGCAAATTTCTTTTACTACTCTAATATTACATCCTTTTTTGTATGTTCATTATATCCATAAAATTTCTAATACCTCGTTTAACCCTAATAATATTCATAATTTTTTTAAATTATTATTTACTCGAAAATACTGGAATTTATAAAATAAATATTAATTTAATGAGTTCTCATCTTCATCTTCATCTTTCATTAACCTTCAATGTTGGCATCGAATGCCTTGCAATTTAGTTTCTGTGAAGAAAAAAAATCATAATTTTGGGAGAAAATTTTTCCGATGTCGTCTTTGGAATACTTCTAATGATTGTGGCTTTTTTAAATGGGAGGAAGACATGGTTGATAAATTTTCATTAGATGTTGAAGAATGTCATTTGAAATGCAAGGTTTTGGTAGAGAAGATAAATTTTTTTTGGAGATGAAGATTGATTCCAAAAGGTTGAAGATGTTGAAAATGAAGGAACAAATTATGAAATACCAATTTAGGGAGATGTTTGTTATCAGATTTATTTTAGTTTTATTGATTTCTTATTGTATTTTTCTGTATTTTATCTAGTTTTGGCGGTAATTTATTATCATTAATAAAAATGTTTATATGGTCTTTGGTATATTGCAATTCTTTTTATTGAGTTGTTTTAGGTTGATTAAAAAAACCAAAAAGACTTCTAGTGGGATTCGACCCTGCGACCTGCATTTCTCTAAGTAGTCTTTCACATAACGTCAAAACCATTGGACCATGTCATATCAGCACGTTCAATAACATCTTCATCTATATATATTACTCCCTCCATACCATAATATTTGTCTCATTTCACTTTTTGAGAGTAAAAGTTTCCAAACTTTAACCGTGAATAATTTAAAAAGTATAAATAATTATATTATCATAATAAGATATTTACATTTGTTATTAAAACATGTTTCGCAAAATCACATTTTTGACAAAGAAAAGTTGCATATAAACGGCAAAAAATACGGTCAAAGTGCCGCGTTGGAGACCGCGCAAAAAGTAAATTGGACAAACATTTTGGTATGGAGGGAGTATAGTATTAATGAATCTAATAACTATTAGGGTTTATGTTTCGTTTTTTTAATTTGGGATATATTTGCATGTGCAATCTTAATATCTTGTATATATTTACTTTAATATTTCATATCTAAATATTTGCAAAATTTTTTCGTTTTTACATTTTGATAATATTTTTGTTTCTATAAATATTTACATTTTTTATTTTTATTATTAAATCTAATAAAGAAAATCATTTAAATAATATCATAACAATATCAAAATTTATCATTGTAGAATTCTAAAGGTCATGATTATATTTATTTTAAGAAATTAGAAATAAAATATGATATTCAAAATTCTTGTTTAATTTTGGACGTCTAAGTAAGAAATTAATTAACGTTAAATATGGTATTAGTTTCCTAAATTATGTACGTTATATATTTGTTATTTTACGTAAATTATAATATAGTTAGAAATTAAAAATTTACGTACCATTATATATAAAATTCACAATATCATCAACGAAATTAGAGGGAATTGGATGGAGAATGAGTAGTACAATTTAAATTAGATAAAAATACAATTTTATTTGAACAAACATGGTTACATAATATGAAAACGTAGAATTTGTTACATAATGCGAAGGAGTTACGATACATAATTTTATGAAACTAAAAAAAGATCTCAGAACTTAATCTTCTTAGCGGTTCGGCAACGAGCACAAATGGCCCTGGTTCGCTTGTTGTTTTTTCCCTTCACTGAAGATGGTAGAGTGGGTGTCTCGATAATTTGGACATCGTCGTCGTCATCTTCATCCTTAATGATTGAACGATCGACCTTAGGTGTGGCGACCATTGATATATCATCGTCAATGGTCACCCAAAATTTGTGTTCAAGAGGGAGATATGGGTTAAGCATATTGTATTCCTCCTCGTACATGTTGCGTAACATGTTGTTCGAAGTCGGTGAAACCCTAGCAATGGTGTTCGCAACTAGTGGTGGCCAACGTCTTTCATCGTCAATTCACTCAAGATTCTAATATCGATAAGGTTGGCTGCGTGTTTCTTCTATGGGGTATTCATTGTTTAATTTTGGAGCAAGATGAAGATGAAGAATGAGAATAAATTTAGGGTTTAGGGTTATGGTGATGACTGATGGTTTATCAAGGTGTTCATTTGTATAGGAGAAGAGGATGACTCTTAAGTGACCTTTAATTACTTCTTGCGCCGAAATAAAAATTTTGTATGTTAATTTTGTGGCATATTAGTTTATTTAATTAATTGATCAATTTTTATTTGAAATACAATTCCTAAACCAATTCTAATTTTAAAATATTTTTATTTATATGACAATCGTCTGAATTCGTATTATTGATTTTAATATATGATATTGGATACTCCATCCATTCAACTCCAATTGCATCTCTTTCCTTTTTTGGGCCATTCAATTCCAATTGCATTATTTCTATTTTGGGCTAGACTACTAACTATTTAGTAGTATAGTATTGAAACTTAGAACTTTTCCAAGTGTTTTAGGAGAGATTTTAGAGAGAGGTTAGAGTCTTAGAGAGAAAAATTGATGTCACAAAACAATTGCTCTCATGTGTATTTAAAGAAAGAAAGCAAAACTTGCTCTTGTCTCTAGAAAGTGCCGGCAATAGGGAGAGGAGAGGAGTGTTTTGCTCTTCCACATGCATGCATAGACTAGAACAATGGCATGCATTGGTGGAAATCTATTGCACCCATTGGTGGAGCTAAAAGATAAAAAGCAAAGATGTTCTTTTCCTTGGGAATAGCCGGCCACTAGGGCCTAATTATGGGTCCATTTTGTTTTTGATGTTTGTCTTACAAATATTTGTAATTTACCACTTGATCATCTAATATGATAAATTGTACATTAATAAAATAAATCCATAACACTCCATAAATATATATGTACACTTACATGTATATTAAAATGTACTAATATTAATCTTAATAATTCGAGTTCATAACTCGATATCTCTCTAAATTAAATCCACTGACTAACCATTAGTCCATTTATCAAGGTACTAATTAAACTGTATCCTATACAATTAATTAGCTTATTTTATTGGGTATTGTTCCTTTAGGTGTGACTAAAAGAGATCAGTTGATTACCGCCGTCATACGACAATAACGTCAAACTCTAGTCAGCCAATCGTTATTGATTTACGTTAATCA
>JAUEKU010185856.1:0-10002 GCA_032274805.1 Gypsophila paniculata | reverse complement strand
TCAATTCGGGTTACGGGTCAAACTAAGGTCTTCAGTTCGGGTGTCAGGTCGGGTTCAGGTCGAGTTATTCGGGTCGGATCATTCGGGTCGGGTAAGTTTTGCGAGGTGTAATTCAAACCCCTTCAATTAAAACATCATCCCCAACCTCGCTCCTTCAATTAAAACATCCCCAACCCTCCTTGTCACCGCAACCACTAGATACACCACATCGACGACCACCACTTCCATCGCGTCGACTACCACCATGCTTACGCCGACGACCACCACACTTACGCTGACGACCATCACTTCCACCGCGCCGACAACCACCACAAAACCTTATTTTAATTGTTTTTGAGGTGTAGAGTTTAATTAAGTTGAGTTAAACCCTTTTTTTTTGTTATTGTTAAAACTTAAAATTGATTAAAACGCCCTTCCAAATGTTTTTTCAAATCCAAAAAAAAACCCAAAATTGCATTTCTTAAAAATGCCCCCCAAATGGCGTTTTCAAGCCCAAAAAAATAATCATTTTGACGTCTAAAACAATTTAAGGACGGTGAAAATGTCATTCCAAATGACGTTTTGTTTGAAAACGCCTTCCACATTGACGTTTTTATTGTTTATTTTTTTAAAAAAAAGTTCAAAATTACTCAAAAACGCTAGGCGAAATAGCGTTTTTAGGCTCGTACAAATACAGTCCTACGTGTACATCATTTGGTGATATGTTCTTATTTCCCATCTAAATCGCTATTTATTTTTTTAAAAAAACTCTGTTTAGACCAAAGATTCAGATATGAATCAAATTTTGAACCTTTTTCTTTGGAAAACTTATATCATTTCCTTTTGAAAATAACAATTGTTGATAAGGATGATACAGTCATAACTCATCACCTTATTAATTAATTAATTATTCAAAGACAAATTCTCATTTGAGACGGGTATATCTGTCGTAAGTTTAGGAGTAAGTAGTGTGTTTAAAACAAAAACAAAATGTATAGGGAAAAATAAAATACATGTTTGCCATCCTAAAGAAGACTTAATTGTTGTCTAAATATTATTCTATCTGTTTCTTTCAGTTGCATTGCATTTACAATTAATTAGTAGTCTCATTTATATGTGATAACTTTTAGCATTGAAAATTATCAATGCATAACTATCACTACTCATTTTCTAACGTGCAAAAGTTTTATAAGCAAGAAAACGGAATTCGTATCCCTTTTACTCAGAATTTCTTAGGTTTTATTTAGAGATGATACCTATGAGAGTCTACTATTACGGTGTATTATCTATCTCGTATTTATTTTGGGTAATGTGGAAACCCGCAGTCGCTACTTTAGTGCGCACAGGGAAACCCTCGAGTATGTATAGTAGTCTGCAAACCATACACACAATGTAAGCTACCCTTTTAACCGGGGATAAGCTCGAAATCAATTAGGCATAGCGTCAATTATAAATAATACCACAAGATTGCTCTTGGTTGGGATTGATCTTAAAACCACAAAATCCCACGCATGTTTTAACTATTAGAGTCCACCCTTACGGCCATCTATCCCGTATTTTGTAACTCATTCTTTTCATAATGTGGACTATATTAAATATTATTCATTCAGTTAATTAATACAAAATTAATTCCAATCCGAAAAGTGAAAACAAATATTACTGTTGTAATCTATAGAAATTATTAAAGTCAGTTTATCATTGACTATATATTTATAACCAGATGTTGGAAGAAGAAGAAATCAAACACATGAGAAAAGAGATGGTTCCAAAAGCTCAATTGATGCCTTTTTTCGACAGGCCCTTCTTTCCTCAAAGGTAATACTCCCTCTGTCTCGGTCATTTGTTAACACCTTTTATTTATGGGGGTACAAGTCAATTGTTAACACCTTTTATTTATGGGGTACAAGTCAATTGTTAACACTTTCTATATTTGGTAACTTTATTTGAGTAAAAGACTATTATAGCCCTATTTTTACCTATTTTACAACTCATTTGACCCCACCATATACACTCTCTCCTACTTTCAACAATAAAATATTCTTTAATACAAGGGGCAAATTAAATATTTTATCACTTACCTTATTTTTTGTGCAAAAATCAAGTGTTAACATTTGACCGAGACGGAGGCAGTATAATTTCCAGCTAAAGAGTACTTCTAGTAGAAGACCTTTTACACATACGACGAATTAATTATCGTTAAAATAGGATTATTATAAGGGTTATTGTGACATTATAAAACTTAATGCGACGACGTGTAGAAGGTTTAAAGTGGTCAGAATGAGTTATAATGGTTACGATAAAACTTACAATGAACTCATTTGACCTACAATTAATCTATTTCACGCATATACAGCCGTTTTATTCGAAAATTCGTGTACCGTTATACCTCACCTCAATACTTTTCAAAAACGAATCCAAACGTAAAATTAATAAATTTGTTTTAACAACTGCAGGTCTGATATGCCTTTGACTATTCCAAGAGAACCAAGTTTGCACATTCTAAGTCGTAGATGTTGGAGATGTACATCTTGCAACGAGTTATATTTTCATCACAATCATGCTATGAAGGCCATCTAAGACCAGATAATCGACACAAAATCAGTGAAACTTATTTTTTGATCGTGATATGCTACTTATTTGAATAATGTAGTTTTCATATTTTTTTTGATTCATATCTTTTGAACCAATAAACTTTTTTTTTGTTACCCGTGTGATTCACGTATTTTTTTAAATAGCGTTTTTGTTTGATATTGTAGCTATTTGATATAAATACTAATGCTATTACTCCTCTTTATAATGAACTAGAAATGATCACTTACGTGAACAAATACGTTATTTCCTCTAATTTCCAAAACAAAAATGGAAGGACCAAATGTGAAATTAGTAGAAGAAAAGTATGGTATATGGAGCAAAGAGATCATTCAATACTGAGTACATTATACGGCGAGTATATATAATGCTAAAAAATAGTAAAACTCTAACAAATCATAGTCGCGATAGTCACCTTTTATATTTGCAACCCTAAATTTAGCATCTTTCATACTCTGTAACACCCCTCAAGTGCATGACAATTTATCTAAGTTTCCATAGGTTTGAAAAAAAAAAAAAACACGAAGAATCCAAATTCTTCCATATTCGATCTTTGACGGGAATGCCATCGTTTTTTAGACTTGTCACAAATTTCGTTGGATGAGAACGCCTTCGATACACAGAGTATGAAAGGAGGTATTTGAATTATTAATGTGTAATAAGGTTTGAAAGAATATGAAAGGAGGGAAATTTAATTTAACTTTATTATTAATTCGTAATAAGTTATCCGATGCACAAAATATGTTGACGTATTTATAATACTCTCATCACAAGAAAACTGTACACCTATTCGCCAAATTTATATATATGACCCTAATGTTGGGGATATTAGGTGTCCGTAAACAATTGTGCACGGGTTTCGTAAAAGTCATGGACCAAATATTAGATTGTATTAATCGGATTAATTGGGTGGTCATAACGTCTTACTAGAGGCCACTTATGATCTACGTATTTAGAATACTCTGCCAATTTAGTCTTGTCCAATTGAGTCACACAATGGTACCCTAATGGATTAATTGGTTAATATGCATAATTAGATTCATTAGTGCATGAACCGCCGTGTCAGCCCCAGAACTCGTTATGAAACCGGCTAGTCTATTGTAAAAATAAGAGTCAAATGCATGTGCGATAAGTGTCATAAATGCATCTATAACAAGTGTCTAAACACTTCTGCATGAGTCACAAGTGCTACTCATGCATGTGCAACAAGTGTCAACACTTGTTAGATGCATGGACAACAAGTGTCACAAACATGCACTTGTGCATAATCAACAAGTGTCACACATGCAAATTCTCCATGTGCTCAATTTCTCTATAAATAGAGGAGCTTGTGAGGAGATAATTATCATCGAAAACACAAATAGCATCTTATTCACAAAATCCATTGTGGAGTGTAGTGAGAGGAGGGAGAAAAGCTTAGAGCTTATCAACACAAATCTAACAAAGCTCTCTCCGAGGTCTAGTAAACAAGGAAAAGAATAATTCAAAGGGGTACTAGTGGACTAAAATTGAGGAGCAACAATTAGGGCTTAAAGATCTCATCATCTCGGCTCTACTGTTGGAAATTACGCTACGAGGGTTTGATCTTCTAACTTGAGCTTGAGCTAATATGATTAGATCTTGGTTTGAGTGTCGAATTTATTCCACCATAGTATTAGACACACCTATAATTGGTATCAGAGCAAATCATATGCTCATACTTGGTTAGGTTGCATTGAGTTTGTAATTTGGTCACAAGCAGCACGAAAATGACACATATGTAGTTTAAATGTTTTGATCTTGATTTAGATTATCATAACATTGACATGTATGTGAATATACCCACTGTTTTTAGCTAGGATGATGATTAACTTTAGTTGCATGTGACTAAAATGATTAGATTAGATCTTGATCATCAAGAAAACGAAATGCATTCAAATGATTTCTCCTTTTTTATTAGCTTACTGTTTCTTTCGAACACCATTTTGGACAAATGATATAAGTTGTTTACGTAGAAACGACATTCTGATCAAGACTGCTTTAATTGGGTAGTCGAATTTTGTCCAAAATTGATCGTTTAAGCCAAGAAATTGGCGTTTTTTTATTTTTAATTACGTGTGTTGGTATTTTCTGCTACTTTGAAATTTGTTTTGCTATTATTTCAACTTTGTAGAGTGGAATAATGGATTATATATTAATTTTGGAAATTAATTTTATGAAAATTTAATTATATGAAAATGAATGTAATTTCATATTAAATAATTATGGTAATTAGTTAAATATGATGTTTTTCTTATGGAAAATCAATTAATTTTGCGAAATTAATAAAAAATTGAAAATTTTATCGCAAATATTAACTCTGGTTGTTTATTAATTTTAAAAATTAAATAAATTTTAATGATTTGTCATTTTAGGAACAATTGTTGTTTTGAGTTGAACTTAATATTGCATAATAGTAATTGGATTACTAAAATGGCGAAATGGCTAAACTAGTTTCGGCCCTCTCACATCTTGTGATTGCACTATCTTTTGATTAGTAGTTCACTTTATTATTCCTATTTTACATTCTATAGCATTTTAATATAATTGGATGTATACTATGAACGTCTTGTTGTTTTATCTACTTTGAAAGTGGATGAATGTTATGGTGACTAGTATTGCCAAAATAGGTGCATTTTATCGATCTGCATGTCGGATGATTATGTATTATTTACGGCGCATGTGCCGCTAGCAGTGGTTGTAAAAGCATATATGGTCGTAATGGTACCATGCTTATTTTACTATTTTGAATAGTTTTTAGTGCTAGCAACTATTTTGTACTTGTATTTTATATAACTGGACCTGCACTTGAAGTGGAAGATCCATGAAGTTACAAGGTGGAGCCCAGAAGATAAGTACTTGAGGATTGGAGTCCAAAACAGTAGATCTTTTGGGCTAGTGGCCATACTAGTATCCTTACTTTGCTTGCGTTATTTTATCGCTTTCGCATTTATTTATACTTTCGTTTATTTAACTTTCCGCTTTATATTCGACTGCACACAAATATTTTTGAATCCTACTATAATATTGAATCTATAAATGTTATTCCAAAGCTAACACCTATGAAGCCTTCGATCGTCGGCAACGTTTGTTTCTTACTTCCGCAAGGCGTTGTCGCCGCAGTTCTCATGACTTATAGTAGGCAAAAGGATGTCTCACAGGAAGTTGCCTGTGTAATGTTGGCTTCCATAGATTTTGAGCTTCAAACACAAATTGAGCTTTTGGGATATTATGACATGGTACAGCAGCTCAAGGGTTTGTTCCACGAACATGCAAGAATTGAGAGATATAACATCGCTAAGGCTATACTCGATGCTAAGCTCGAGAGGGGCAGCATGTGTGTCCTCATGTCCTTCGAATGATTGGATTATTCGAGCGAATGGGGCGGCTAGGCAACTAATATAGTCGTGAAATGGCTAGTGATATCATACTTCTTTCATTGCATGAAGGGCTTGACTAGTTCACAATGAATTACGACTTGAATGGAATGAAGAAATCTCTGACTGAGCTTCACGAAATGCTCAAAACGGAATGTCCAGGTAAAATGGTGCAACACCCCGGCCAAAACCTAGGAACGAGAATGTTACCCACAGTAGCTCGCCAGGCTGTGTACAGAGCCCACAAACCAACAAAAGTCTTTTCCAACGCATTTTTGACTCACTCATACGCATCCCTGGAACTTCCCAAGACTTCACTCATCCTATGATTCCTCTCCAGCGAGCACGCTTAGCTGAAGACTACTTACGCATAGGCCACCGGAAAAGAAGATGCATCTTGTATAACACCCCTAATTTTCTTAATTTTTATAAAACAACATATTTAAAGAAAACAGAAGAATTTGGCATGTTACTTATACAAACTACGTACATAAATACTATACAATGAAGGTGATTTGGGGACGGATAACTCAAAGACAAGTGCAGGGTGTGGCGGTTTAATAAAGACCAGGACGCTTTAATTTATCGTCTTATCTTCATAATTTAATCGTGTCATGTAATTTAAATAGCGGGTGCAAGTGCAGCCCGATTAGTTTGTGTTTATTTTAGGGGTACATTTTATACTTATTTGGATACTTTCCTAAAACGAGATTTTCCTTTTCCGTTTTAAGTTTAGGTTTGTTTGTAAAGGCCATATATAAGGCCTTAAAATCAGAAATATCAAACAACTATTCACGTTAAACAAAACAAATATGAAAACCCTAAGTTTAAATTGAACGTGCAATTCCCACGTTCAAGTTGATCATCAGATTGACGCATTTCAATCCCAATTTCAGGTATTATTCGACGCGTTCCCAAATTCTATCTCGATTGCTATTCAATAGGTCTTGTTATGCGATTACTACTGTCCCTAAGTCGAGTATAAGAAAACTTGCAATTGAAAATGCAATTGCAAGAAAATGCATATATATGAAGATCATTCTGATAGCTTGCATTTTCCAAGTGCTGTATTCAAAGGCTCATAAGTCGGTTTTTACTTGCTCAAATTTTGAGAACTTTATATGTATGAAATCTCGGGCAAATCCTCTACAATATGGCGTTGGAATTACGGCGTTTCATTGGATAAATAATTCGCCAGTTTGATCTCAAAGACTGTAACACATGGAGGCGCGCAATTTTGATAATCGTACCTCTCAGCGAACAATCGTCTATATCTCAACACCTACAACTCCTCTTGAGGTTAAACCAGTTTCATATGAAAGCTAACTCATTTACCTTTAATTTTGTATATGATATAATTCAATTTGGGTAGGGCGTTATGGAGTCTGCAAGTTAGGTATAAGTTTCTGAAATGTGCTGCACATTCCAGACTTGACCTATTAGTACTCAGAGCTTTATGTCTCAAGATTTATAACATGTATTTGAATGATTCTTTTTGGATGTGAAAGCTAACATCTTAGGATAAGTTTGGATGTGTCATTGGGGTTCTAGTTCGAAGGGAGTCAATCGGTAACAGGTCAGAAAGTTGATGATAATTTCTGAAGAACTATTGTCAGCTCCTGTTTGCAATGAACGTGTGCAGGGGCAGTTTACGTCCTTTGGTGTGGCTTTTTCTACTTACAATGAGGTTTTGGGCTGCTTGTATTCGAGTACAGGTCTTGTTCTTCGATTCACTTGCACGTTGCCTCTAAACAAGCTTGTTGTTTCTCATAGTTTTCAAAGTTTAACCCAATGGAATTGAGGACAATTCATTTTTAAAGAGGAGGGGATGATCCGGGGACGGATAGCTCAAATACAAGTGCAGGGCTTAGCGGTTTAATAAAGATCGAGATGCTTTAAGTTATCGTCTTATCTTCATAATTTAGTCGTGTCATGTATTTTAAATAATGGGTGCAAGTGCAGCCCGATTAGTTTCTGCTTATTTTAGTTTTGTTTTTTTTTACATAATTGGATACTTTCATAAAACGGTATTTTTCTTTTCCGTTTTCAGTAAGTTTAGGTTTGCTTGTAAAGGCCATATATAAGGCCTCAAAATCAGAAATAACACACAACTATTCACGTTAAACACAACAAATCTGAAAACCCTAATTAAGTTTAAATTGAACGTTCAATTCCTACGTTCAAGTTGATCATTAGATTGACCCGTTTCAATCCCAATTTCAGGTATAATTCGACGCGTTCTCAAATTCTATCTCGATTGCTATTCAATAGGTCTTGTGTAGCAATCACCATTGACAAGTTAAAGGTCTAATCCGTCAAATATCCCATCTGTTGTTGCTCTGTTCAGTTCGGCCTATTTTAAGACGTTTTTTAAGTCATTTTTCTGGTTCTTTCATTCACATTGGGTCTTATTTTGCGTGTCCTTGCTGCTAGTTGCATTGTTGTGCGTTGTTTCTGTGTTAATTAAAGCGTGGAAGGGCCGGTGTATGTCGTTTGATGTGTGTGTGTCAAGGGTGCGTACTGATTGTGTGTGTTGCTGATTGTTGCTATCAAGTAATTGGGCGTGGAGGCTAATTGGGTGTTGGTATTGTGTGAGGGCGTGTCTTTGACATTGTGAGCTGTTTTGGTGTGTTTTTGGGCGTCAGAGAGACCGATCAGGTCTGGTTGTATCACGTGATCATTTGGGTCGCGTTCGTTGCTCGTTGTTTTGTTTGCTTCCTCTAAATTCAGGCCCTATATGGTATCAGAATGTACTTCTAAATAGATACGAAAAGAGCTCAAAGTCTTAATAAAATTACAGCATTCTCAAAAATAAAAATAAAAAACCAGTAACGGCGGAAGGCTAAAAACAAACGTCCAACAATAAATTTACAACTCTAAGTCAACGAATCCCCACGACAGCTTCTCATGGTTACCTACGTCTAAGAAAAACAATTTGGAAGTATCACCCGAACCGGCTGAGTAAGAAAGAACCATAATCTCTAACAACAGTAATAAAATATTTTCCTAAGTACACATAGCATTCAAACCAAAATGGAACGTCGTTAAATAAATTATGTGTTCAACCCTCATTTAGAAAACCTTTCGAAAACAGTACTGGCAGTAACGCAATATAAAACATTTGAAAACTCCTCTGTACACCATTTCGAAATACAGGTAGAGGCAAAATAGAGAGGTCAAAATACCATTATCTAACTCAAGGTACTCCTACAAACTATGTAGTTAACTCGCCTAAAGTCCCGAATGCATGCAATTCTCAGAGGGCCAACCCCCAAAGAGGATGATCTAAAAGCGGGTCTTGATCAACCGACTCCCACTGGAAGCCTGTGTGAGAAACATTCCCACCCTCTACCAAAAGTTGTTTCCCGAAAGTTCCAACCTCAATTTAAGCAACCCTTTAAAAAAATATTTGAACAACCTCCATTTGAAAACTTGGAGGAACATCCCCCTTAATAATCCAATCCAAAATAAGAGGAGAATATATCTCAATCCCACGATCCAACTCCATCCATTTCCAAAAATCCAAATTAATATTTCAAAATAAGAAATCAACATTGTATTAAATCCAAGGTAGAATTCAACCTTCAAATCAACACATTGCAAAAACATTTCAAGATTCAAAATAAAATCATAACCATGTCATACAGCACATACGTTATAAAACCATTTGTTATTTCGAAAACCATTGTAAAATACATATTACTTATAAAACATTTGAGAAGAGATTATGCATTCTTTCTTACCTCAACAAGAATGTTCAAACAATCAATGATCAGCAGCTAAAACTCTTCCTCTACGAATCTGGAGTCTACAATAAAATTGATTTACGACTATTACTAACAAAATCAATGATTGACTGGATTCGTAACGAAATTAACAAAGCCCTTATTATAAAACACCATTAACTAAATTCTTTCCCCAACCGACCTCAACTCGAAACGCCTATTGCTATATTACTATAATCGTTATTATTATTATTATTATTATTATTATTATTATTATTATTATTATTATTATTATTATTATTATTATTATTATT